>APFE031634805.1:29995-57748 GCA_000404065.3 Pinus taeda
AACCGCAGCATGAGCAGCTTCCCCCCAGAAGGTGGCGGGAGTTCCTGATTCATCAAGCATAACACGAGCCATTTGTTGGATTGTTCTGTTCATTCTTTCCACAACTCCATTTGCTAAGGAGTTCTTGCTGTAGAGAATTCTCTTCTTATCCCATGTTCTTCACAAAAATCGAAAAATTCATTTGAAGTAAATTCCCCACCTCTGTCAGATCTGAGGCACTTAATTTTGTGACCTAATTGTTTTTCAGCCATGGCTTTGAAGGATTTGAATTTTTCGAATGCTTCATCTCTGTGCTTCATAAGTCCTAACCAGACAAACCTGGAGAAATCGTTAATGAATAATATCAGGTATTCTTCTCCTCTATGTGTTCTTTTACTGAACGGACCGCATGTATCTGTATGAACTAGCTCAAGAGGCATGCTAGCTGATCCTTCTTTCTTTGGAAAGTTAGTTCTGGTCTGTTTTCCAAACTGACATGATTTGCATATGGTGTTGTCAGGAATTTTGATATCTGGAAGATCGCGAACTGCCTGATATTTGCATGCTTTCCTTATTTGTGAAAAGCTTAGGTGTCCCAACCTCCGATGCCATAACCAGTGCTCATCATCCTTGCTTAGGTAGCATTGTTGTTGGCCTTCTTCAAATATGTATAGATTATTTGGAGTTCTTTTGCCTTTGATCACTGTTTTACCTGTATCAAGATCACGAACAATACATCCATTTGATCTGAATATCACCTCCGGTTCTTTGATCACACATCTGGCTGACACTTAGAAGATTATGCTTTAATCCATCAACATACAAAACATTCCCAGCCTTGACCTTTTCTTTTAACCGAGCAATGCCTTTTCCTTTTATAGTTGCAGGAGTATCATTTCCAAAAGAAACTTTCTTTCCCTTTCCTAGAGCAGAGTAAGACTCAAGTTTTTCTTTCTCACCTGTCATATGCTTAAACATCCACTGTCAATGTACCATAGATTTTCTTGTCCCTCTGCATAACATGCTATCCCACATCTTTCTGTTTGTGGTTCCTTTATGCTCCATGTTTTGGTGCTTGAGGCTTGTTCCTTTTTCTACTGAAACCTGCTCCTACATTCAAAATCTTCATGACCAAAGTTATTGCAAATAGAACATTCAGCTTCATTTTCAAGAGCCAAAAAGTTGTTGTAGGTCCTTTTTGTAATCCCGGTTATACTTCCTTGTTTTTGAGCTTCTCTAGTCATGATTGTCTTATACGCAACACATTGAGCTGCTTTGTGACCAAAGTTATGACAAGAAAAACATTGTCCATTGAAGAAACTTCTGCGGTTATCAAATCTACCGGCCAAGTGATTGTAATCTCTATTGTTATTCATTATTGAACCAAATTGAGAAGACTTTACCTGTGGTTGGTTGTAGCTTTTGTTCACTCTTAAAACATATTTCCCCTGATAGCATTTGTTTGCAATTTGTCCCTGCTTTACCTGATAGTCCCCATTGTGCTTTTGCTCACTCCTTTTCGCTGCATCAAGATAACTTTTTGAAGTGGATGCTTGAGAAGTTTCTCCATTATAGCCTAGACCTGTCTTGTTTAGAGGGGAATGTTATACATTGATAATCTCATCCAGAGTTTCAGATCCTTTGACAAACTTAAGATTAATAGCTTTTGTTTTGTCAATCTCTTTTCTAAGAGCAACAATTTCACCTTATAACTTTTCAAAATGTTTTTCCTTTTCATCAATTTGAAATTGTAGAGTATCAAAGATCATATTCTTTTCTTCTATACATCTCTTGAGTCTAGTAATTTCTTCAAAAAGGTTATCCACATCTATAGCATCCATATAATCATCATCTTCGAATGCCATTAACATTTTATATTCATTACCTTGTTCATCTTCGTCACTATTTGATAGACCATCACTATCTTCATGAGTGTAGTAGCTTTTCTTATTTACACCCTGGTTTTTGTTCCATCTAGCAGGTTTCTTTCCTTTATCCTTATAGGGAAATTTTGTAGCATAATGACCTACTCTTCCACAAGAAAAGCATTTAAAAGGTAACTTACCTCTGAACCTTCCATAACCCCTTTGAAGATTTCTGACAACATTTGATTCTTCTTCTTCTTCTTCTGGTACGTGACTTGCTTCATAATAATCTCCTTTGCCTGACGTCTTGAAAGTAGCTTCTATTCTATCTGAGGGACCTCCCTTTCTCATTTCATAAGCAGTTAGAATTCCATGTAGCTGAGACATAGTAAGAATTTGTAGATTTTCCTTTTCTTCTATTGCAAATACTTTAGATTCAAACTTGGGGGACAATGATATTAGAACCTTTTCAACCACAATAGCCTCTTTTATTTCTTCACCCAAATTTTTCATGCAATTAACAACCTCATCTACCCAAAGAAAGTAGTTAGCCACATTTTCATCATTATACATCCTGAGATTCTCATATTGAATCCTGAGAGTTTGAGGTTTAGCACGCTTTACCTGTTCATCTCCTTCGTAGCTCAAGACAATCTTGTCCCATATTTCTTTTGCTTATTTATATTTCATAACCTTCACAAATTCTATTTGAGATAAGCATCCCAGCAAAGTATTGACTACTTTAGCATTTGTTTCATATTTCTTCTTTTCGGCTGCATTTGTAGGAGTAGCTGAAGGAAAAGTGTAACATGTCTCTATGATATCCCAAACTTTTGTACCAAGAGATTGAAGATATGCAGTAACTCTTACCTTCCAATAGTTGAAGTTTGTCCCATCAAAAATCGATGGCCTGATAGATGCTTCCCTCTCGTAGTTGCTCATGATGAAAGATCTTCCTTCAAGCGATCAGGCTTCTTCAGAAGGACCTTCTCTAATACCAATTGTTGAAAATAATACTGAGAGGGGGGGTGAATCAGTATTATCAAGTCAAATAATCCTTTTTAAAAACCAAATTGTATACACTACTTCAGTCAATTCAACCCGCGTATATACACAACTATTCAGAAGGAAACCCACGTATACTATGCAAACTTATAATTTACTTTATCTTTCAGATGTTGATTGTTAATCTGTGTATCAGAATCAAATAACCAATAACCAGAAACAGTAAAACAGAGCAGAAGACAATCACACACAAAACACAAGATATAAGGTGGAAACCTAATGTGGGTGAAAACCACCTGCTGCAATTTGTCTCTATCTTCTATTTAATTAGAAACTTCTTTTTACAATTGTACTAGTGCAGTCCTTTACCAATACGCAGGCTGCAACCTGCAGAGAGATACAACCCTCTCTCATTTTCCAGCTTCTCCTGGAAGGGAGCTACAACCCCCTTATCTCTTGCACTAGCCAAGATACTAGTACGTAGGTGCTGGCCTACAGAAGGCTACAACCTTCTCTTTCTTCCAGGGACCACGTTTCATCAATTTTTCAGACTGGATCCATGAACATTAAACAGTTATCAAGAAAATCTTCATCAACAAAACTCCTTTTCACCAACTAGATCTGAAGTTAAGTAGATACTCCTCTGCCGGCTGTACCCAACCACAGTACCAGAAACCACACAACAGAACCCAGAACACATCAGCAATAAGCAGAAACAGCTAGATCACAACTTAAAGCATATACGCAATTTCAACTGTCTGCAACTTGCGTGCATACGCATCTACGTATGGAACAACCTGCGTATACGCGCCTTTACTTCACCTAAATTGCGTGTATACGCGCCCTCGCTTTATTGAACCTGCGTACAGATCTATAAAAGACAACACGCTCTTCCAGATATTCAATCACTAATTAACCCAGATTATCAAACTTATAGATCAGACGAGCGCCACATCTAGTAGATCAAAATCATACAAAGATACTATCATTCAGGCTTAAAGATTATGACCCATGAATAGAACTTATCCTTCCTGTTTTGCGCTAATGTTCCTCCTTCCTTCAGATCCAGATCTGCATCACCACCCAATATACCAGCTCTAGCACTTTGTCAGATCTTCAATCATAATTCAGATGGTAATTTGTCACAAGATCTCCTTCCTCTTTTATAGTCTTAGGCCTTCCCCAATACCATGGTCCAAAACCATAACATTTCAATACCATGAACCCAAAACTAGGGATCGACACATCTGACGAGACGCCATGGTCCAAAACATAGGTTCAAGTTCCAAGATATAATTTCCATGGACCAAAAGGATGATCACCAACATATACGCGCTTTTGAAATGTATAACCCGCGTGTATACGCGCCTTAGTCTAGATGATCCTGCGTATATGAATTTTTCTATTCTCTGAATGCCTGAACTGAGATCTGTTACCAAAGAAGGTTTCCATCAAGGACAACACCTGTTCCATAGCCCCAAACATGTGCCATAATGCCAACAAGAAGATGGAAAGCAGTGGAAAGATAGAGATCGAGAAATTTAATGGTGAGAGTTTTGAGTTGTGGAAACTCAAAATGGAGGATTTATTGGTGGATAAAGGTCAGTGGATCACAGTAGATCGGGGTGCTAAACCAACGGGAGTGTCCGATGAAGAATGGAGGAAGTTGGATCAGAAGGCAAAGAGGACAATTCGATTGTGTGTCTCAGATTCAATATTTCTGAATGTATCAAGGGAAGCTACAGCTGAGGCTTTGCGGGAAACGTTAGGGACTTTGTACCAATCTAAGTCTCTGGTGAATAAATTGTTCCTATGGAAAAAGCTATATAATCGAGGGTGAAAGATGGAGACTTGGTGATAGAGAATCTAAATACATTTAGTACTGTGGTAAGTCAGTTATTATCTGTTGATATTAAAATTTCAGATGAAGATAAGTGCATCAGTTTGTTGTGTTCTCTACCAGATTCGTGGGATAGTCTAGTTATTGCAGCTACCTTGCATTTTTATGAAATAGTCTCATCCTTGCTGACCGAGGAGATAAGACGGAGGAATATGGAGAACCATAATGGTGATGCCTTGTCTGTATGAGGATGGTCCCAGAACAAAGAAAAAAAAAGTCATCAAGTGGGAGATCTAAATCTAGAGGGAGATCTAAATCTCCAGGAAAACTTGTAAAGGTGGTTTACTGGAAATGTGAAAAGGAAGGGCACTACAAAAGGGATTGTAAATCTAAAGTTCCTAATAAAGGAGAGGGATCTGGTGATGCTTCTTCTGTACAGGTATAGACCATCTCAGATGAAGGTGGGGATGTGTAATTGGCTTCTTCAAGTACACATGTAGATCATGAGGCATGGTTGATTGACTCAAGTGCATCCTTTCACTTCACTTCCCATAGAGAGTGGTTTTACAAGTATTAGAAATATGATGGTGATGATTTCTTCTTGGGGGATGACAGGAAGGATAGAATTATTGGTCACGGAAAAGTAAAGTTGAAGTTGTAAGGTGGAAGGGTTAGAACACCTCCTAGTGTTTTGCATATTCCTGCATTAGCTAGAAATATGATTTTTTTGTAAGCAAGTTGGATGATGCAGGTGTAAAAACAGTGTTCGGGAAGGATACCTACAAGATGGTTCAGGGGGAACTGGTATTAATTCGGGGAGTTCGAATTAGAACTCTGTACAAGCTGCAAGTTAGCACTGTTGTTGATTGGTGCAACAATTCTGTGATTCCTGAAAGTGGAGTAGAAAATCTAGTTGTCTCTGGAGAGAAGACCATGTTGTGCCATCAAAGGCTTGGACATATTGGAGGGAACGGCCTTCGAATACTTCATGGTAAAGCTATGGTAGAAGGTATGAGTAATAGCTCTCTGGATTTTGATTTCTGTGAAAATTGTGTATATGGGAAGTAAAATTGGGTGAGTTTCCCCTCTGGTAGTAAGATGATCCAGACTTAAATAGGAACGCAACAAGTTACAGAGATAACCATATACACAAAGATGCAGCGGAAATAATACTTCATTTCATTAATGGAAAATACTGAAATATGCTTACAACCAGAAATGGAAATAAATGAGCTAGGGCGATGGTAGCTTATCTTTGAGAAGAGATGTGTGGCTACATACCTCTAAACTATATAGGTTACATTGTGGCAGACAATCTGTCCTTTCACAAAATGTGACTTGTTACTTATAGTATTTTTTAGATACAATACCACTGGTCAATTCCATGGGTGAATGAATACCATGGGTGGATTTTACAATACCACGGGTAGATGCCATTTACAATACCATGGGTAAATTCCATGGGTCGATGAATAATATGGGTGGATGAGTACCATGGGTTGATTTTACAATACCACGGGTAGATGCCATTTACAATACCATGGGTAAATTCCATGGGTCGATGAATAATATGGGTGGATGAGTACCATGGGTTGATGCCATTTTCCATTCGGATCATTCCTCCCTCCTTAAGAAGCAATGGTCCCCATTGCGTAAATTTCCCTCCTGCGAAGCCTTTGTGTAATATGAAGAGCCACTAAAGATAAAGGTTTTATGTGGTTAACCCAAAACCCTGATAAACGAAGATCCAAGGATAGAGATACCCTGTAATTCTTGTGACCAACTATGATTCTAACAGTGTGCGGCCTAGCAAACGGACTTCGATGACAAGGACGTTATGTGGTTGACCCATAACCATGATGTTGGTTGCTGATGAAGTAGCAGGTGCCTACATAGCCTGGGGTGGGAGGGCACGTCTCCAAATAACCCAAGCCGAATGATGCGTTCCTGTTTAAGTCGAGATCATAAGAGGGCGAAACAGATATTAGAGCTTGTGCACAATGATATGTTTGGACTTGTGAAGGTTCCATCACAAGGTAAGTCTATGCACTATGTATCATTTATAAATTACTTCTCAAGGAATATATGGATATATTTCCTTAAGAAGAAATATGAAGTATTTGACAGGTTTAAAGAATTTAAGGCTCTGGTGGAAAAACAGACATAGAAGAAGATAAAGGTGTTGAGGTCAGATAACAGTGGAGAGTTTTGCAGCAAGGAATTTGAAGAATTCTATAAGAAGTGTGGTATAGCACAACAGAAGACTACTCCATACACACCTGAGCAAAATGGAGTTGCATAAAGAATGAACAAGACATTGATGGAAAGGGAAAGAAACATGCTCAGTGGTGCCAAGTTAGGAGAGGAATTATGCTCAGAGGAGGTGGAGACAACATGTTACCTGGTCAACAGATCACCTTCATTAGCGTCGGAGGGTAAGACTCCACAAGAGGTATGGATTGGTAAGAAACCCTCTCTTTCAGATCTGAGGGTATTTGGATGTGATGCATATGTACATGTTCCAAAGGAGAAAAGAACCAAGTTGGATAGTAAATCTGAAAAGTGCATCTTTATTGGATATAAGGATGGTTTAAAGGATTATAAGCTTTGGAACCCAGTAACAAGGAAGGTTGTGTACAGCTGAGATGTGGTGTTCAGAGAGGTGAAACATGTTATTAGACATGAAGTCCAACCAAAGAAACTAGAGAAGATAGAGTTTGAGATTAAGGAGGAAGAATGAGACTCTACAGTAGAAGAGGAATCAAAAGATGAAGAGCCACAAACTCCGAGTGTGAGAAGATTAGTTCAAGAAAGAAGGCAACCACAAAGGTATAGTCCATCTGCTTTTGTTCAAACATTGCTTTATCTATTACTGATGATGAATCCCATAACTGTGAAGGAAGCGGTAGATTAAGAGGATGGCAAACTCTCGAAAGAGGCCATGGTTGATGAAATGGAAACTTTGCACAAAAATGAGGCATGGGATTTGGTGGAGTTTTCGGATGGAAAGAAACCCTTTGGTAGAAAATGGGTGTTCAAGAAGAAGACAAATGCAAAAGGAGAGGTGGAGAAATACAAAGCTCGGTTGGGTAGCAAAAGGTTATTCCCAGGTGCCGAGAATTTATTTTGGTGATATTTTTTCTCCTGTTACCGAGGTAGCTTCTATTAGATTACTTTTATCTGTTGTTGTTGCTTTTGGTTTTGAGGTAGAATAGATAGATGTGAAGACAACATTTCTTCACGGGGATCTAGAAGAGGAGATATACATGACGCAACCTGAATGCTTTGCCGTGAAGGGTAAGAAAGAACTGGTATGCAAGTTAAAGAAGTCTTTGTATGGGTTAAAACAGTCACCAAGGATGTGGTATCATAAATTTGATACAATTATACAGGGACTTGGCTTCACCAAAAGCAAAGCAGATCACTGCGTGTGTTTTAAATTAATTGGTGACTGTGTTATTTATCTGTTCTTGTAAGTGGATGATATGTTACTAGTTGGAAATGACAAAGAGATTATCTAGGATGTGAAGACCCAATTGTCCTCCAAATCCGACATGAAAGATCTTGGTGCTGCAAACTATATTTTGGGCATGGAAATTAAAAAGATATCGGGCAAAGAGGAAGCTTTGGTTAAACTAGAGGATGTATATCGAAATAATATTGCAAAGGTTTAATATGCAGGATAGTAAATCGATGAAGGTTCCTATTCCTATAGGTGTAAATTTATTTCTTGAACGCTGTCCCAAGACACAAGAAGAGGAAGAGGATATGTCTCGTGTTCCATATGCAAGTGCAGTCGGTAGCCTGATGTATGTGATGGTATGTACTAGACCAGACATTGTACATGCAATGGGAGTATTGTGCAGGTTTATCTCAAAACTAGGGAAGGAGAATTTGATAGCAGTGAAGCGAGTTTTTAGGTATTTGTGTGGCACTAGTGATTATGGTTTGTGCTACCAAGCAAGACCATGATTGGACATAGTTTTGGATATCCGTGGCTTTGTTCATGTGGACTGGGTTAGAGATCTGGATTAGAGAAGATCTATAACTGGGTATGTGTTTAACCTATTTGGAGGTGTAGTCATTTGGATGAGTAAGAAACAATCTGTAGTGGCACTATCAACTACAGAGGAAAAATACATGGCAACCACTCATGCAAGAAAGGAAGCATTTTGGTTGCAGAGATTGTGTTCAAGTATAGGGTTAGTACAGGGAGCTATAAGGATAGACTGTGACAACCAAAGTGCAATTTTCTTGGCAAAGAACCCTGCATATCATTCAAAGACAAAGCACATTAATTTTTAGTATCACTTTGTGAGGGATATGATAGAAGACAAAAAGGTGTTGCTGGTAAAGGTGGACACTCTGAAGAATATTGGAGATGCGTTGACAAAATATGTGAGCTCTGAGAAGTTCTCTTGGTGTAGAGAAACAATGGGCATTGCAGGGCTGGATAAATGACTAAGCTCTTTTGTGGCCCCTTGTAGAAAGAAAACGACAAGTGGGAGAATGTTGGGTTGTGTTATATTATTTCCATGACTAGCCCACGTAGTTAATTGGAGGATTAGAAAGGGGGCGGAGCAACCCCTTTGTTGTGCCAATTGTGTGCCGAGGGGAGTCGCACGGGGTTTGATGGGTGTAGGTAACCCCACTCTATGGGGTTTAAGTGAGCACCACTGAAAATTTTGTTTTTGGACCCTATATTAGGTTGGGAAAACCTACCTATGGTTTTGTGCATGATTTTAGCACATGGTTTCGGACGCAATGGTTTTTGATCCATGGTATTGGATGTTTCGACATGTATAAATATGTATTGTAACATTGAAAGGAACATAAAGAAAAATCAAGCTGGTTGTCCCGGTTTTGGGATCTAGGGGAAAATCTTTGTGTATATGTGTTTTATGTGTTATTCTCTCACATTGTTTATTTTATGTATTTTATAATTCATATGCAGGTAATTTCTCTACGGGGTTAAAACCTACAACAGTCCCTGAAATGATGATACCGAATGTTGATGTGCTTGGACCTATCATGAAATATTGGATTGTCGGAGAGTTTTATACAACTCTAATTATCACAATAGATCACAGTTGGATCCATACTCTGATCAAACGAACCAACTAGGATTTTCCACATCTAGATGGCCTCACATGCTGCCTGACTTGCAGCCATGTATTCTGCCTCTATCGAGTTGGGTGCAACCGACCTTTATATCCTGTTGTACCAAGAAACTACCGCTGACCCAAGGTTGAAAATCCCTCCTAATGTGCTCTTCCATTTTGATGGACTCCCTTCCCAATCTGCATCAGTGAAGCCCTGTAGCTTCACTCCCTCTATCTGTTTGTACCATAATCTGTATTGATTTGTGCCTCTAAGGTATCTCAATACATTCTTTGTTGCCTTCCAAAACATCTTGGTAGGCTGAACCACCACTTGACTCAGCTGGTTCACCGCATATCACAAATTTGGTCGTGTGTTCACTAAGTACATCAGGGAACCCATAAGATGCCTGTACACAGTAGCCTCTACCGTTTCTCTTGAAGTAGCAACCTCCGTCCTCTAGTTACTAGCTAAAGGAGTCTACATGGACTTGCACTTCTCCATGTGGAATCTCCGAAGTATCTCGTTGGTGTACTTACCCTTAGACACAAAAAACTCCCCATCCTTCTACCACACTTCCATGCCAAGGAAGTAATGCATGAGACCCATTTCTTTCATCTCGAATTCTCTTGCAAGGTCCTCCTTGCAAGACATGATCAACTGATCATCACCTGTCATTATGAGATCATCAACATAAAGTACGATGATCAACAACTTACCTTTCACCATGATGTGGTATGGGTTAACATCTGCTTCACTCTTTGTGAAGCCCAACCCAATGAAGTAGTTGTCCATCCTAGTGTACCAAGCACGAGGTGCTTTCTTTGGCCCATATAAAGATCTCTTGAGTCGGCACACATGCGACTCACGATCGAAGGTCTCAAAACCTTCCGGCTACTCTATGTACACCTCTTCCTCAATCCGTCCATTGAGGAATACAGTATTCACATCCATCTGATGGGTCTTCCAACACATCTGAGCTGATAGTGCCAACATAGATCTGATAGATGAGAACCTTGTGACATGAGAAAAAGTTTCATCATAATCAATCGCCTTGACCTATGAAAAGCCACGGGCAATAAATCTTGCCTTATGCTTCTCCATACTACCATGAGCAGCTTTCTTTACCTTGTAAATCCAATGGGAACTCAGAACTGATTTGTTCTCTGGTCTCAAAACCACGTCCCAAACACTGTTACGAACTATGGAGTCATACTCCTCCACCATAGCATCAACCCAAATTGGCTGCTGCATTGCTTCCTCAAAGGAATATGGCTTGGTTTCAACATATTTCGCAACAAGGGCCATGTATCCAGTGTACCTCTAAGGTGACCTCCTTTGTCTGCGCTGAGAAGATGGTTTTCCCACATTCTCTCTCACATCTTCCAACAATCTGTTAGCTTCTCTTGTGCGCTTCCGTCCATATCTAGAATACTGTACTTGAGTGGATGACTCCAACAGTTCCTCCTCCTTACAAACCAATAGTTCCTCCACAACCTATAGTTGGAGCTCCCTCTCAAGGGAAACTTGCATGGCCTTTTGCTCATCAAACTTGAGATCTATGTGAACCACTGTACTCTGACTGGTAGGCAAGTACACCTAATAGTTGTGAGGTGTATCAATGTACCCCAAAAATATCCCCAACTCTGTTGTTGGCTCAATCTTCTTCCATGCATCCTTCCTCACATGGAAATATATCGATGAGCAAAGATCCTGAAGCGACCCACATCTAGTCTCTTACCATAGAAAGATTCCTCTGGTGTCTTCATCCCAAGTATGCAATGTGGGCTTCTATTCTAGAAATAGACCATTGTGTTGCATGCCTTATCCCACAAGTGAAGAGGTAGGCCTTGGTCATGAAGCATTTCCCATGCTGCCCCTACAATAGTTATGTTCTTCCTCTCGACCACCCCATTTTATTATGGGTTATGAGGTGCTGTCAAGTCTTGTTTAATTCCTTCCACTGCACAGAAGTCCTTAAAATCTTGAGAGACATATTCTCCATCATTGTTGCTTCTCAAGGACTTGATCTTCTTACCTGATTCTTTCTCGACCAAAGCTTTGAACTCACAAAACTTTGTGAAATTTTGGTCCTTCTTCTGCATGAAATAAATCCAATATTTACAAGGATAGTCATCAATGAAAATCACATAATACCTTTGGTTCGCTATGGATGCCATCGAGAATGGTCCACACACATCAATATGAACTCACTCTAAGATAGCTTATGCTTAACTGTCTTGATCATGAAAGGAAGACTTGGTGTACTTTCCCAAGGTACAACATTTGCATGTGTCAACTTGCTCAAGCTTACCTTTCGAAAGTCCTATAGATATCTGTTGCATTATCTTCAAAGCCCCATGATGCAAATGGTGCAAATGTCTGTGCCACAACTCGCGAATGTCTTGGCTTTGCACCAATTCTGCTTTCGTACTCAATGCTGCACAATCATCTACCTCTAGTTTATAGATATTCTTAACCTGAATCCCTATCCTCTTAGTCTGACCCGTGTCTATGTGTCTTAGGAATGCCTTTCCTTTACTAAAGACAACATTGTAGCCTTTGTCCTCCAACATCACGACTGATACCAAGTTCTTCTTCAGTCCCGGCACATACTTCACATCTGTCAAGGTGAGAGGAGCTCCATGCTCCCTTTGAAAATCAACCGTGCCCACTCCTGAAACATTATACCTTCCATCGTCACCCATCTCTATACGCATCTTTAGGTCTTTATCCTCCAAGGCACCAAATAAACTTTTATCACCGGTCATGTGGAAAGAGGCTCCACTGTCAAGATACCAAACACAACCCATCATCGTTGGCACCATGAATGCGATGAGGGTAAAATCCATTTCGAATTGAGAGGCTAATGTCTCGCCTTCCGATCCTTCTAAGGATCCCTTCTTGGACTTCTTCGATGGGTAATTAGCCACATAATATCCCATCTCGTGACAATTAAAGAATCTTACTTTAGACTTGTCACCCTTCTTCCCTCCATGAGAAGAATTTTATTTGGAATGGGAATCCTTCCCCTTCCCTTTCCTTGCCTTACTTGCTAAGGCCAAATTTTCTTCATCATCATTCTTGGATGAAGAACCATCTAGTGTGCTCCTCTCGATCTCCTCTTGATAAGATCCGACCACAGTAGTTCCCAATCTGGAAGTTTCTCCCTTCCATTCATAGAGTGCTAGTAGCTATTTCAACTCTTTGGAAGGCCAAGGAGAGCGAGGCTCACCATATCATCATCGGCAGTAGTTATTCCCACACTTCCAAGCTCATCTCTGCAGGTGGTGAGCTTGTTTAGATATGTGGAAATAATATATCCCTTCTCCATCTTGATTCTTCGAAGCTTATTTGAGTGCCAATTTCCTCTGGTCACTACTGTTCTAGTAGAGGTCCTTCAATGTCTTCCACATTGAAAATGGAGTATCCTTCCCATGGAGACTTGAGACAATATGGTCTTGAACTTCCTCAAGGATGCTCTGTCTCTCCTTCACCACACACTTCTTCCACTCAGTCAACTCTTGTGCATTAGTTAACGCTGGCTTTGGGATTTCTTGATCAATGAATTCCTTCAAGCCATTGTCTTCTAATATAGCCTCCATTCTATCTTTCTATGTTATGTAATTCGAGCTACCTTCCAAGTCATACTCGAGTCTTAAGCCATAGAATGTTTGGCCAACCTTGAAGTATGATATGAATTCAATTTGCACCTCCAACCCTGAACTTCAAACTTCAAATTCACTTCTTAGTATATTGTTCACAACTCCGATACCCCGTAGAGATTTCTACAAATCTAGCTTTGATACCATGTAGAAAATCTGATGTAGGTTAACCCAATAATGCAATATAAATCAAGGCAGAATACTATAACCTACTTCTACTATCAATTTGTGGGAGCTTAAAGATCGAGCTGAACAATATTACTAGAAGAAGAAGAATCAATCACACAATACACATGAAAATACTTTGGGGAAAGCCTAAGCTAAAAATCCCACACTATTGTATTATCATACAAGTGGAAATACATAGGAATTATACAAAGCCTTAGCTCTCACAGTGAGCCAGCTCTAAGTACAATCCTCACATATGCTCACAAGAAATCTTGGCTTCTCTCTAGCCTTCCTCTTTGCCCTCCAAGCTCTCATTTCCTTGCATTGTTCCTTCCCGATGATTTTCTTGTTACCAAGTAGAACACCCTTCCTACCAAGTGCATGATCCTATTCCAAAACTATGCAATCTTCAAGGATGATTCCTTGACTGCATGCATGAGTTATCTTTATAATAAAACATGTAACTGATAGTACACTGTCCTTGAAAATTAACTCAACTGGGTCTTTCTCAAAATAGACATGCATGAGTTTCTGATGAGGGAATTTTCAGTTAACTCGAGTAGAACTAGTTGAGTGCATGCATGCAACAAATCACTGTTAACTCTTTATTAGTTTCTTAAATAGTTTGGAACTAGTTTAACTGGACTTAACTCAGTAAATTGAGTTAACTAATTAGAATTCAAATATAACTCAATCTTATCTCCTTATTTAAGGGATAACTCTTGCATGACTTCAGAAAGACTTCTAACTTGAATTTCTCCAACTAATTAATTCAGAAATAATTAATTGATTATTTCCAAGTAGTTGTTAAGACTAAATTTCTTTTAAATTCAAAATTTAATTCAAGGACAAATTAAATTGGAATATTCGTGTTGCCATATTTCAACATACCCAATTCTTTTGAATGATTTAATTTGAAAAAACGCAATCATGGTAGGACTTGGTTGGTTCAAATAGCTACAAGAGAAAAGCAAAGGGTTAATGAGCTGGTAAAAGAGTGGCTAATAAACATGAATGGGGTCATTACCAAATCATATGAATATCATTCCTTTTTTGTCATATGATCTCCTCATAGGTATGTACTAATTGGATAAGTGTCATGTTATCCTACACTATTATAATAAGATATTCACTAGTCTTGATAAACAAAGGTAGTAGAGGAAGGTATAAGGAATTCCAATACTTATTTCCATAAGAGAGATAAAAAAAAATGAAAATGAAGAAAGTTTTCAACAATGGATTACAACCCATATAGAGGAGGAAGCCAATGCTAAGGTACCCAACATTAAGAATTACATAGCGGTAAAGGAGTATGAGGATATTCTTGGTTATATTCCAAGGTTTCCATCTAAAAGGGACATTGATTTTTAAATTGATTTGATGCCTAGAGCTAGCCCAGTTTCCAAGACACCATATAATATGAGTGCACCATGACTTAAAGTGTTACAAATGGAACCTAAGGAGGTTAGAAAGAAATGGTAAATATGCCTAAGTGTGTCACCTTAGAGAACCTCAACACTCTTTGTTAAGAAGAAGGATGGAACCTTAAGATTATATATAGACTTCTGGGAACTTGATAAGATGAAAATAAAGAACAAGTACCCATTACCAAAGATAGATGACTTGTTTTATCATTTGAGAGGATATAAGGTACTCTCCAATATTGATTTGAGTTTTGGATACCATAAATTGAAAATTAAAGAGGAGGACATCAACAATACAACAGTCATAACTAGGTATGGTCACTATGGGTTTGTTGAAGTGCTCTTTGGTGTATCCAATCCACCAATTGTCTTCATTTGTCTCATGAATGGGGTTTCCAGATACTTCTTGGAAACTTTTGTTATATTATTTTAAATTAAATCCATATGTGTTTAAAATCAAAAGGGTAACATAAGAAACATTTGAGGATAATTCTATAGGTACTTAGAGTGCATGAATTCTATGCCATGATGAGTAAGTATTCCTTAAACTAAAAGTAGATTCATTATTCAGTTCATATCATCTTAGAAGAGGGAATAGATGTGAAACTAGAGAAGACCTATGACATCAATGATTAGTCGACGCCTAGAAATGTGATAGAGGTTAAGCATTTTATGGGAGTAGAACGCTTCTAGAGGATGTTTATTGAGGGGTTCTCAAACGTAACACACCCAATCACTTCTTTGCAAAATATGGTTTTAAATTTAATTGGAATCAGAGTGTGAATAGGCCTTGCAACATTTGAAAATTATTCTAACACGTGCACTAATTCTACATATAGTTGAATTGAATAAGGAATTCATTATGTGCATAGATGCATGCAAGGAAGGGCTTGGATAAGTCTTCATGTAAAATGGACATGTAATTTTCTTTGAGTCTAGGAAATTGAAAGATCACAAAAGAAACTATGATACCCATGATTTGAAGTTGGCTTCCAGTATTCATGCTCTCAAGATATGGAGACATTACCTCATGGGTAAGTGATTTGAACTTAGACTAGACCAGAGTGGTCTTATCCATTTATTGGGATATCCAACTTTAAATGCAAGGAAAATTAGGTGGCTGAAATTTGTAGTTGAATGTGGGTTTGAAATCAAGAACATAAAAGAGAAGGATAACAAGGTAATTGATGAACTCAATAGAATAATTAATGAATTGCATGTTACAACAATAAATGTATGCAAATATAATTTAAAAATCAAACTTTTAGAGGACAGAAATCAAGATCAACATTATGTTCAAACCAAATAGTGCTTACAATAGAATAATTTATAGCCCAAATATAAGTATTATGAGCTAAATTAGAAAGCATTCCTCATGTGAAAACTCAAATTTACATAGCAAATTCATAGGAATTTAAAAGAATAATATTGAATATGATGTACAATGTGTTGAATTGTGTAGCTTGGGAGGTACTCCAAGCCCTAGGGTTTAGGGTTTGGAGGACAAAGTGCCATAAGGGTAGCGTGTGGGCTTGGAACCCAAGTGTGCGGTTTTGGCACCCCCCTTGTTTTGAGGAAATACCATGATGGATTCATGGAATGTGATGATGAGGATGATAGTGCTCAGAAAGATGATTCCAACGCACTGAAAATCATCTCAATCCTAGTTATCGTTAGAAAGATATGAATTTTCGAAGTTGACATAGTAAATATTGGATTTTCAAGCACACCGACTTGAAGAAAATTCCAAGTAGATGTGTCTCCTTAAGTGAACGCATTGGAGGAAATAAAGCCTATATATTGAGGACGAATTTATTCATTTTAATCATCCATTTTGAGCAAGACATGACAATAAAATAGCTCGTTGAAGGAACAAGATATCTTTGTCTTGGCCGCAGATAGAAGAGGAGGACCAACGAAGAGGAAAAGGGTTGGAGAAGCATCATTTCATGATTTTTTGGATATCAAACCTATCTAGTAGGAAGTTTGATTAAGGGAAGGCAAGTCTGGGCCTTTTTTGGTGATGTTTAATGGGTGAATAGACCTCAAAGTAGGCCAGAACCCTAAAGGGAAGGCCGAAGTCTATTTTGAAAGCTAGAAGTAGCCCAGAATTTTAGCATATAGGGACAACCTCTCATGGAAGTAAACTTGCAACTATGAGGAGGATTTTTGGGCATGAGTTGAGGGCTATAAGGGACTATCATCTTTCCCTAGCTAGGCTGAAGACAACAGTAGAAGAATAGACCCTAAAAATAGTGAGCAGAGGTATGTGCTTTAGAACATTTTTGTATGTGTTGAATCCTTGTTTGTGGATCAGTTTTGGATTGTGATCGTAATAGGGTGTTGGAGCCAATTGGAGGATATTTTGAGGTGGTGCAATGTCTTCCTAGGAGAATATTCAATAATGAGTTGATTGGGTGTCATAAAGTTGTTGGAGGGCAACAAGTTGACCACCCAAAGTACCCCTAGAGTAGTAGACAAGAAGGACGTTTTTGGTGCAAGATTGGGTGAAGTATTATATCCTTATGTGTAGTAGTTTTATGGACGAAAGTGACAACTAGGTTCGTAGATTGGAGCTTGGGAATTAGGCCTAACTAGAGACGAGTTGATGAGCCCATGTTAATTGTAGTAGATGTGACTTGCAACAGTGATAGAAGGCATCCCTCTTGGAGTCATGATGTGTAGATTTCTTGATGGAATAGGGTACTACTAGTGAGTAGTATGGGAGTGAAGGACTGATAGGACAAGATACGACATATAATTTGTGCAAGGAAGTTTGTCATTGTATCTTGTAACCACAGACTGTTGTATTTGTCATATATAAATTAATATAATGAAGATTGGTGATTGTACATTATTGTACAATTTTGTTTAAAACTGTGTATATTGTGCATATGTGATTTTTTTATTTACATTTCCACTATGTAAAGTAGTTTATTCTTGAGATTCTTGGTTTGGTATCATCAATGATTTTAAGACTCTAACCTAGACCCAAGGTCATGGAAATTCAACACAATGTACACTATGCTAGACAACCAGGGTATCAAAATAATATATGAACTATCGAAAATAAATATTTTTGGCTAAGAATGAAAAGGGAAGTGATTTATTATATAGCAAGGTATTTATAATTTTGAAAAGTTATGGATTATCATAGAAATCCATCTAGATTAATACAACCAATACCCATTCCTAAGTGGATGTGGGAGGTTGTTTCTATTTATTTCATGATGAAACTACCTTATATTATGATGCAACATGATTCCACCATGGTGGTGGTGGATAAGCTCACTAAGGCTTCTAATTTTCGTTTATTGAAGTCAACATATTAATCAATTAACATACAAATATATACATGAGATAGATTAACATGTTACATGGAGTGCCTAAGGTAATTATTTGAGATAGGTATGCCAACTTCACTTCCAACTTTTGGAAATGATTTCTCAAAGGACTTGGGACTAGTTTAAACTTCAACATAACATATCACCCAGAGTTAGATGGATAGATTGAGAGGTCCAATCAAGTGATTGAATATATGCTCAAGATATATTTAATGGACAAACCTTCAAAGTGGGAAAAATATTTGCGTATGTTTGTGTTTGTATAGAACAATGGCCATTAGAAATTCTTTAGGATGATCCCAATTGAGGACTTGTATAGAGTGAAATGCAATACACCTATGAGTCGTGACAACCCAACTATTAGGGTCATTGTTGGGCTAGACTTTCTCACGAAGGTGTAAAAAGAAATGAAGTAGATCAAACAAAATTTGAAAGCCAACCAAGACAAGTAGAAAAGTTGTGCAAAGAAGGGGAGAATAAACAAGGAATTTAGAGTGGGAGACCATGTCTCTCTGTAAGCAAAGACTGAAAATAGTTCACTCAGATTGGGAATTTTCTCAATGCTAATAGCCAAGTATTATGGGATTTTGAAATCCTAGAAAGGATTAGGCCAATTGCATAAGATTTAATTTCCTACATCCATGCATATCCATAATTTGTTTCATATATAATTACTTAGGAGATATGTGGTTGATTTTAACTATGTAAAAAAATGGCATGTTATTCATGTAAAACCAAAGGGTGACTTTCAGGTCCAGTTAGTATGTGTATAGGATAGGAAGTTTAAATTACTTTGAAATCAAGCCATCACATTGGTAAAGGTATGGTGGATGCATTTTGTTCTTGAGGATGAGATATGGGAGCATGAAGATGCCATGTGGGAGGCATACTCTCAACATTTTGAGCAATTTTGATTTTATGTTTGTATATGATGCACTGAAGACAATGCATAAATAAGATGGAGCGGAATGTGACACCCCTAGGATAACCATTTATATGTATTTATATATATTTCATTAGGTTAGTGAGCCAATTTGTGTTGGGTCTACATGCCCATGTTTATATATTTATTTTTAGGCTTGTGTGCCTATGTGTAAATATGTTCTCAGGCCAAAGTGCCTTTTTTATTAATGTTTAAGAGCCTATGTGCAAAAAGAATAATTGTTGGTTTTAACCTCAGTACAGAGAATACATGCAAATGAACTATTAAAAACAAAAAATACATCCAATAGCAAGAACATAAAATATACACATAGATTTTCCTCTTGGAACCCAAAACCAAGAAAACTAGATTGATTTTTCATTATTTTCCTTTAAATGTTACAATACATTACATATGCATGCAGAAGCACTGATGAACCTAATCCGTTAACCTTGTATCAGAACAAAATTGTAGTTCCTTTGACCAGATCTTAAAAACCATAATGCGTCAAACCATGCACAAAATAATGAGAAAAACCATGGGCAAAACCACCCAAAAAATCCTTTTGGGACACTACCCCAAACCCCACATTAGGGCTATCAAACACCCCTTTGTTCATGATGCATATAAGTCATGCAAATATTATAACACACACCCAACACCAAAATTCCTAACAATTTAATATGTAAGTAGACTAATCTTAATAAAATACACCACCAATACAAACTAAGTCAAACATAAGAGATTGGGGCTAGGACTCCACAAGAGGGGGAGGTGAAGAGGTGGAACCATGACATGGTTCCCCAGCCATGAAGATAATATTGTATTTTGAAACTAACTTTATGGAATATAACATAAAACCACATTAGGTGTTTTATCCTAAATCCAACATATAAGATGATGGGTAGTCAAATATGTTCCCAAGTGATAGGGGTAGGTTATTTCGGTGACACTTGGAAAAAAGACCACATGCATAGTTAGGTCTTATTTTCCATCATTCGCCCATTATTACTTCCATTATATTTTCCATGATTTGACTACAATTTTTCCATCATTCTCCCTAGTTACCTATGGGTTCATGATATAGGTTTGACATTAAGTGAACTTGGATAGCCACTAATCCCTATGATCTAGTAAAAATTCAAATTCCTTAGTGGATTTTTGTGGCCAATTCTCCTTACCTGTCTTGGCTAAGGTTGAAGCTTGGACTAGGAATTGGTTGGGAAAGATTACCGAGTGTGAGGCTTGAGGGGTGCCTATTAGACTTGTGAGGGCCACTAGAACTCCAAAAACTACAATACTATGAGTGTTCATAGCTGGCCCATCGTCGAAGTGATGGCCTCGTTGTAGGTGATATGGATAACCTTTCAAATCTCACAGCAATTTCCTCAATATCAGCCCCAATTTCTCCCTCTGCTTCAATTGGCGTATCATTCATTAAGATGACAACTTCGTGGAGTTCCTCTGAATGCCACAACCCTTGTTAATTGATAAACACGGCTTTGCTTCTATCGGAACTGTAATTCTAAAAGAATTACCCAAAACAATATCGGTGGGCTTTTAGTGAGGAATTGATACAATATACTATTGGCAGGTTTAATGCCCTTCCTTCTTCCTTTTTTCCGATGCGAGAATCGGCAATCGCTATCGGTGATTTCTAAAGCATCAACACTTGGTTCTTCCCACCTCCAAGTTTGCTATGCAATTGCTCTCGAGGACACGATGCCTCTTTACGCTCTTCTTTATAATGTTTTGGCTCCGAAACATCAGAGTTTCACACTTCAACAGTTCCAAAGGCTCTCTACTCCACTTGCATTTTTCCGATGCGATCTTGGTCCGGACCCGATACGAGCATGAACCAAGCTAATAAGGTTTCACGTACGAGACAATGTTCTGTTTAAAGAAATATCATGAATCCTCTGTGTAAACAAAGTTGTCCACATAACTTTGTAAAATAACTTAGGAAGCCTGCATGTGACGAAATGAAAAAAAATGATCCTAAAGGCTTCGATCAAGCATCATGCTGGAAAATAAGGCGAATTCATCAATTTTCAACTCCTAGTAAAACAAGTTAGCTGATACGTGCATACAAATTTTCAATTAGCAGAAGGCCATTAATTCAGATAAACAGAGAAAAAAGGTTTCAAGGAATAATGCTTCACACTGCTCCCCATAAGAGTTCCGTTGTCTCTTATTTATAAATACTTGATAAAGCCTTATTGGGCCTTATCCTTTACAAAAGCATGCTTTACATAGAATGATTTAAAGCATAAAGCTTTATTATAGCTTATCCATCCGTAATATAATTAACATCTTTTATTCTCAATTTTATCCTATCTTGAACTAAAAAATATGTAAATTACAGGCTAAAGGACCCCACTCCCTTGCCTGTAGATTTTTTTTGGATATTTGGAATATGTTTGAAGACTTTTTCCCTCTAAGTCACATGCTCCTGCATCACGAAGCCTTGAAAGGGTAGTGGAATATCCTAATGGCCCACGAACGAAGAGAATGGGATCGTTAAATTTGGTTGTGTAGGCTAGGGGATGTAAGATTAGAGTTAGGAAGGATTTTAGAGTGGTACCTGGTCTATTACTTATTTGGTATTGACTCTCGGACTATAGTAAGCTCTAGGTGAACCTTTATCTAGGGGTAATCATAAGCCACCTTGAGGGTGACCCACTCTAGAATGATTTAAAGTAGCAAGGTCTATGATTGGGTGGAACATCTAATGTCAAAAACTAGTAAACCAAAAATTATAAAAAATAAGTGTTTGTGTTTCATATGCTATCTATTTGGTGTGATTACTTAAGTTAATTAATTATTGTTGTCAAATTAAAAATAAAACCCACAAAAACAAACTAGAATCATTCAAAATAAATTCAAAGACATAAGTGAACATGAAAGAAACTAAAAACCTTTTTTATAATCATTTGTTTTTCTATTAATTATAAACCATGTTTAAAATAGATTTCATCTTAACACTACATTTTCTATAAACATGCTTCCATGTTTAGAATTGATATCATCTTAAACAAAGAGTTTTCTATAAACTTACTTTAAAAAAACATGCTAAAACTATATTTTAAACATGCAAGTACATATATATATATACAACTATCAAAATGGACCATTGTAAATTTAGGTTATGTAAAGGTTTAGTCACAACATCAACAACAGAAATAAGACTTTGTGACTAAGTGCTTTCATGATTTTCCATTAACTAAAAACTATGTTTAAAATAGATATGACTTTCATAATTTTCCATTAACTATAAACCATATTTAAAATAGATATGAGAGTGGATAGTGAATTTTCCCTTAACTAAAAACTATGTTTAAAACAAAGATGACTTTCATAATTTTCCATTAACTTTAAACCATATTTAAAATAGATATGAGACTGAATAGTGAATTTTCTAGACATACTCGAAAAGTACTTTCTAAAACACTTTCTCTTTAACACACATGTATATATACCCGTAATTATCCTATCAAATCTAATAACTATAAATTTGGATTATCTAAAGGTTCAGCCAGAAATCAATGGTTAACTTTGATACCCATCAAGGCGATTCATTGTAAATTTGTACTTTGATACCCATCAAGGCGATTCATTGTAAATTTGTTGACTTCGATACCCATAAAGACGATTCATTGTAAATTTGGATTTTCTAAGGGTTCAGCCAGAAATGAACTCTTGACATTGTGGCTAGGCCCTTTCAAGTTAAGATCAAGATTAGATATGAAAACTAACCTTTACCCTTTCAAGGATAGCAATCTCTTAATAACTAAAGAGACTAGGCTATTGTATTCAGAAAAACTATAAACTTCAACCCACAAGCTCCCTGAACACCACACTCGTCTCTTATCTCATGTTCAAAGTTGATATGGTCAGACTCAAAGATTGTAGAAGCAAAAGCAAAAGACCTAGTGTACATTTTCTCTGCACACTTAACCCCAGAGTGCCTCTAGGACTGTATTTATAAAGCTCAATAAGTATATCCGTGGAGTCTTTATAGATTAATGCTTTTATATAAACAAAATTTAATTAATGTGCACTTGGCAGCAGACAGTTAACCGGCGAAGATCTGTCGGGTTTGAGCCTGAGAGACCTCCATCAACTAGAGCAAGTACTACGTATGAGCGTACATCGTATACGAGAACAAAAGGTGTTCAAACTTTACTTTATCTGCCACACAGCTTCTATATTTTTTAAGTTTATTAAAATTGTACTTTGAAAATTTTCTATCACACATGAATCTTTTATCTCCAATTATATTTTTTTTATTTCAGAATCGAATTTTGACTGATGAACTTGAAGCGCTGAATCAAAAGGTATATAAACTTTAATCTATTCATTAAAATTGCAGAACCATCTTCATTTTCAGTGTTGCGTTTTTTTTGTGGTCTTGTCAACTCTTTTATCCATCAATATTTTGAAGCAGGGATATTGGTTGCGTGAGGAAAACAAGAAATTGTACAGTCAGGTATTATCTATTATAACTCCCCTTAACTCCCTTGGTTAAAGGGTGACTACTACAGTATTTTTATATTAATGATAGACTTTTAAAATATTTTAGAATTTGATATTCGAAAAGACGTCAAAAAATTGACCTTTGACTTTATAGAAATTGTCAAATTTTGAAATAGTTTTCAGAATTCCTAAAATCTACGATCTAATATATATAAAACTCAACAAAGTTCTATGTTATGTTTTTTTATGTTATGGGCTATGACTTGTGACTTTTTTAATCTTATTGCATTAACATGCTGTCCTTAGATCTCAATGCTGGAATCTTCAAGACTGGCAGAAACACGCAATGCCTTATGTCTGGAAAGTATGGATTGCTGTGAAGTACAAACTGAAACTTCTGAAGGTTGTACAAGTGTGGAAGAAAGTTCTGAAGCTTTCACCCTTCAACTAAATCTCCCAGACTCCTCTCGGATATCAAAGAATAGAGCTGTTATCCAGCTGTTGTAAGAGGTTTCGGCTGCAGCTTATTTTAGTCACTGCAGTTTACTTATATCACCTTGATCTCTTCTGCACCAAACTCAAAGGGAATAAAAGGATGTGGATGGTTGATAAAGCGCCAGAGGACAGAGTAAACTGAAGCCCTACTTCTTAGTGGCTTCTTTTCACAGTACTGTCTACAAGACTCCATTGATATCCAAACAAACAGTGGCAGTCTTATTAAAACTTTCTTTCTGTAATTTGAATTAATAAGCACCTCCAAAGGTCAATAACAGTGGTCGCCAAGACAACCCAGCTTGTTGCTAAAGTGCCATAGAAATCCAATACTAGGCTATGTGCAAATGATAATCGTCCACTGTCCGATAATTTGGACTGATAAGACTCCATTGATAAAAATACTTTTTCGTTGTAGGGTACCCATGAGTATGCAATGCTTCGTTATTTGCTCTTGATTGTCCATGCATTCCTTCTATGAAAAAAATAATCTGATAATAGTGGCATTCATTCTTGCATATGGAAGAATATAAGTTAATCACAAAGTGCCATAGAAATCCAATACTAGGCTATGTGCAATTGACAATCGTCCACTGTCCTATAATTTGGACTGATAGGCACCTCCATTGGTAAAAAGACTTTCGTTGTAGGGTAACCATGAGTATGCAATGCTTGGTTACTTGCTCTTGATTGTCCATGCAATCCTTCTGTGGAAAAAATAATCTGATAATAGTGGCATTCATTCTTGCATACGGAAGAATATAAGTTAATCACAAAGTGCCATAGAAATCCAATACTTGGCTATGTGCAAATGATAATCGTCCGCTGTCCTATAATTTGGACTGATAAGCACCTCCATTGGTAAAAATACTTTTTCGTTGTAGGGTACCCATGAGTATGCAATGCTTGGCTATTTGCTCTATGAAAAAAATAATAAAAAATAATCTGATGATTGTAGCATTCATTCTTGCATATGGAAGAATATAAGTTAATCACAAATTATCTAGATTTATATTGTTCCTTTACATGTCAAGAATAGACACAGAAGGCTTCGATGAAAATATATGATTGCGAAGAATTGCATCCTTTTTTTTAATGTGTAAATGTGTTTAAACACTGAAAGAGAAAAATGTTTAAAGGCACTGGATGTAAGGTTTTATTTTATTTTCCCCTTTGAATATATGTGGGGGATTATCATTTTTCAAGTAGTTAGGGATTATTATTTTTTAAGTAGTTAGGGAAAATTTTAAACACCAACCTACAATATACAATATGAAAATATAATTTTAAAAACTAAATGAAAATGATTTTCATTAAAATCAAAGATTATTATTCAACAACGTAAAGATGCCAAAATTTGTTTAAATACACGTAAGGTTTTATTTTATCTTGCCCTTTTGAAAGTTTGTTGGGACTATTTTCAAGTATGTAGGGAAAATGTTAAACACTAATATACAATATAAAAATAAAATGTCAAGCACTAAAATAGGATATGAAAAGGGCTCTCATTCGTAAAAGAAAGAGCTTTACATTATGAAAATGTTTTTCATTAAAATCAAAGATTCCACAACGTAAACACGTCAAAATGTGTTTAAATACAATGGATGTAAGGATTTATTTTATTTTTTAGCTTCTGGAAAATCTTTTTGGGACTACTTTTATTCGCAAAATAATATATAAAAGAAAATGAATTTTAAATATTAATAGAGAATAGGAAAATAGTTGTTATTAGAATAAGAAGGAATATTACATTATGAAAATGATTTAAAAAAAAAAAAGGTTATCCCACACTATAATTTAAATGAGGAAGATAACAATTATTCCATCCAAGCTTATAATTTGTGACAAAGCAAATATCCCTATGTCGAAGCCCCGAAGCATAGCCGGATCTCCCGGGGGGCTCGCCCTCTGTAAAAAACCAGGGTCTTCTTAATCCGAATGCACTGAGCCTTGTCGTCATGAACCGAGCGCTCAGACCCCGTGGCCTTCCAGTAGCCAGCAGCCGTTAGGCGATTCACTCGACCTCGACTATTTCGGCACCTCTCATCTCTAGGGACGAAGAAAAACAATCTTTCACCCAAACTAGCAAAGTCCAAAAAGTAATACAAAACAATGCTCATTCGAGATGACATAAATTTTAGGGTTTTGTTCCGTACATTACAAGCGAACGACTAGCATTGGAAATTTCTCTAGTTTCTAAATAATCTTACTTTTCCACTAGCAATTAGTGTAGTTGGAAAACCTGCGTTATTTTCGTTTTTGAACTCTGTCTCTATTTCCATTTGAATCTCATTAGAAAAGTTGATACCGTTGACACTATCCAATACTGTTGGAACTGTTGCCACTTTTTCTTTTGACTGGTCTATGAATCTTATTTGGAAATGTTACATACAGGTCCTAACTAAGGGGAAATACAAGAGTATAGAGCACAGACAACTGAAGAATAGGAATAAAGAAAGATTGTTTATAGTGAGGTTCCATCTCCAAGTTGTTGGGAATAATGCTTAATTAGTTATGTAAAATGCTGACAAAGTAGCCAGTAGATTTTGTGTTCACTACAAAATTAAAGCAACAGATTGTTAGGGTGGTCACTGCTGGAAAGTGCTGAAAATTAGCTGTAATACCAGTAGATTTATTTCAGAGTTGATTTTACTAATAGTTTTACTATATAAGAATGTAGTTAACAGTTGAATGAAATATATGAGATTTGCAGCATTTTTTAGCTCACACAGTCACTGTGTTTTTTAATTGTTTTATCTTTTTTTATATATGTATTTTTCTTCATAGTACTATTGGCTTCTCAATTGGGTTGAAATAATTCATTTCATATTCTACAAGTGGTATCAGGTAAAATTCTTTTGGGTTAAAGTTGTATTGTTGGAATTTCACCGAAGTTAATCATGTCGAATTCTAACCAGATGCTAGTTTGAGAATTTGATGGGAACGATTATGATTATTGGATCATTAAGATGCTAACCTTTTTTATTGGAAAAGATTTGTGGAAGATTGTTGAATCAGGATATGAGGAGCCAGCTGATTGGAATGCTCTTACAACCAATGAAAGAACAACAAAAAAGGAAGCAAGGAAGAAGAATTCTCAAGCTTTGTTTCACATTGAGATAGCTCTTCATAAGAGCTTATTTCCAAGAATATCAGGAGAAAAAACTACCAAAGCTGCCTGGGAGACTCTAGAAGAAGCTTACCAAGGTAGTGATCAAGTTAAGGTGGTCAAGCTCCAGACATTGAAGCGAGAGTTCGAGAATTTGAAGATGCAAGAAGCTGAAAGTATCAGTGACTATTGTGTGAGAGTCAAAGATGTGGTCAACAAAATGGCTACATTTGGAGAAGCTCTAAGTAATGAAGTTTTAATTAAAAAAGTATTGAGATCTTTAACACATAGATGGAATCATGTTGCAATAATCATGGAAGAAAGTAAGGATTTAACAAAACTACAGTTTGATGAATTGGTTGGA
>APFE031634805.1:60201-86623 GCA_000404065.3 Pinus taeda
GTAACTAGTGGCTTAACTCCACCAAGTAGCCCTTCATCAATTTCTTCAACATCAAGTTTAAGTCCATCTTCTTCTCCAAGTTCTACAAGGAAGGTAAGAAGATTGAGTGATATTTATGAGAGGAGTGCAAATCAAGCACATGAAGAAAGCCCAATAGGTGAGATAGTCAATTTTGCTTTATTAGCCAAGGCTAAATTTGAACCATCATGTTTTGAAGATACATGTACTAATGATGTTTGGATGCAAGCCATGTAAGAAGAGATGGATTCCATTCAAAGGAATGACACTTGGAAGTTGACAGAGCTTCCACATGACAAGAAAAAGATTGGCACCAAATGGGTCTATAGGACTAAATTTAACAGTGATGTGAGTGTTGAAAGACACAAAGCAAGATTAGTTGCTAAAGGATTCACACAGAAGTATGGAATTGATTATGAAGAGACATTTGCACCAGTAGCAAGACAGGAGTCCATTAGAATGTTGATTTCATTAGCAGCTCATAAACAATGGAGCATACATCATATGGATGTGAAAAGTGCTTTCTTGAATGGGTACTTAGAAGAGGAAGTATATGTGGAGCAGCCACAAGGTTTTGAAGTGGAAGGAAAGGAGAATAATGTCTACAAGTTGAAGAAGGCTTTGTATGGCCTCAAGCAAGCACCAAGAGCGTGGTATGCAAGGATCGATGGATACTTTCAGGAAAATGGATTCCATAGAAGTAAGAATGATCCTACCCTTTACTACAAACAAGAAGGTATTGATATTTTAATCATAAGTTTGTATGTTGATGATCTATTGTATATGGGTAGTAGTTCTAAGATGAATGATAAATTCAAAGCTGCTATGATGAATGAATTTGAGATGAAAGATCTAGGCATCATGACATATTTTCTAGGAATGGAGGTTTATCGAAGTAAGGATGAGATTTTCATTTGTCAGACAAAGTATGGACACGATATACTAAATAAATTTGATATGCTTGATTGTCATCCATCCCCTACTCCAAGTGCTCATGGAGAGGTGTTATGTAGAGATGATGGTGCTGATTTAGTTGATGAGAAAACTTTCAGAAGTATTGTGGGGAGCTTGATATTTCTAACCCACACAAGGCCTGATATTACATATTCAGTTTCACTTGTTTCAAGATATATGACAAATCCATCTCAAATACATATGAAGGCAGCCAAGAGGATTTTAAGGTATGTGAAAGGCACTCTAAATTTTGGTATTCATTACTACTCTTCTGAAAAGTTCAATCTTGTTGGATTTAGTGATTCAGATTGGGGAGGTAGTCTTGATGACCGTAAGTCAACATCAGGAAATTGTTTCTCTTTTGGTTCTGGTTTGATTACATGGAGCTCAAAAAAAAAAAGCATTGTTTGCCCTCTCATCTACAGAAGTGGAGTATGTTGCAGTTACCTCAGCAGGTACACAAGCTCTTTGGCTCAGAAAAATTTTGGAAGAAATTGGAGAAAAACAAGTTCAGCCTACAGTGATTTATTGTGATAATGTAAGTGCCATCAAGTTAGCAAAGAATCTAGTTCATCACAGCAGGACAAAATATTTTTACCTAAAATATCACTTCATTAGAGATTTGGTGCAGAAGAAGGATATTGAATTAAAGCATATAAATACTCAGCATCAACTAGCAGATATCTTCACCAAAGCAGTGGCAAAAGATCAATTTTCGGCAATACGAGATAAGATAGTAAATCCTCATTAATCATTAAGGGGGAGTGTTGCGAATAATGCTTAATTAGTTATGTAAAATGCTGACAAAGTAGCCAGCGGATTTTGTGTTCACTACAAAATTAAAGCAGCAGATTGTTAGGGTGGGCACTGCTGGAAAGTGCTGAAAATTAGCTGTAATGCCAGTAGATTTATTTCAGAGTTGAATTTAGTAATAGTTTTACTATATAAGAATGTAGTTAACAGTTGAATTAAATATATGAGATTTGCAGCATTTTTTAACTCACACAGTCACTGTGTTTTTTAATTATTTTATCTTTTTTTATATATGTATTTTTCTTCATAGTACTGTTGGCTTCTCAATTGGGTTGAAATAATTCATTTCATATTCTACACAAGTTACAATTTGGAAATTGGTACTTTTCCTCAGCTTATAAATGAAGCTCACCCACGCCTATACAGATCATATAAACACGTAGACTACAATCGCCATTATCTCTCCAACAAGCTGGAAGGGAAAAAATCGCTAGACTTCACAAAGATTCATCCTTAAAATCCTAATGCTATTATTGAAATGTAATTATTCAAGGTAGCTGAGACTTCATCTAATATAATTTGCAGGTATGCCTGCTCTATTGATGCAAGGCTAGCTTGCAATACCCAGGATCTTCAAATGTTGTGCATATAAAATGCAATTCTCGTTTTAATCCTGTGTGACTTTTGAAACAATATGGAAAACTTCCTTAATCTCTTATCTTTATTTGGATTCAACAAAGATTCAATAGTATCTCTGCGTCGTTTTCTATTTGAATAGTTTGATGAGACGTCCGTAACAAAACAACATGCAAATATTTCTCTAAGTCTCTTTAAATTCCACTTTTGTCTAGTCAATGTCATCTATACTATATTCCTCTCCTTCGAGCTTGAACAGATGGCGGTTAAAGTGTTGTTGAAGTCTCTCATTGGCATAGTTTATGCAAATCTATTCAAAAATGTTCTTGTTAAGAGACCCAAATCCATAGATATCCAGAATAATTATGGATCTGCCCGTGCTTCGTTTGCTTGCTTCTAGTGACTTGTTGATATGCTATACAAGACAGTCAAATAAATTTGCATATATTGCCTTTGCTAACGCATATCTTGCGTCTATAGCCTGAGAATGAGTAAGCCTCTGTACAATGTCTTCGTTTCCAGCTCGAATCCTGCGGGTTGATAATGTTGTCATAAGCTCTGAACATTGCAACCTAGTAGCTTTGCATCATTTCTAACTCCTTTTCAATGAGATCTAAACACTCCTGATTGTCTTCAAACTCCACTATATAACTCGGTTGTTTCACCAATAAATCGTCCCACTGTTTACTGCGTCATGGTAAATATTATAGTCGATTTCTGCAATATTTGGCAGAAACGAAGGCAGATCAGCCGCACAAAGGGTCAGGGTTTCTTCAGTCCATTGTAGAGAACAATACAATTATTCAACGCCCCAATATTTAAAGTGAGAAACAATAAAATTCTTGCACGCCATTAATTCACATGATAAAAGACTATGCGAGCATATTATCAGTGATAAATGTTAAAAGCTCTGAAATTTCCAGACAATACATATTGACACAAAATCACTAAAATAATTAATTAAGAAATAAAATATTTACAAGAGGAATCATGGCCTATTCATGGCCTCTTATTCTTCATCCTCACTCATTCTCTGTCTCTCAGCTTCAATGTCTTTGAGGCTTTATAATAATTTAGAATGATCTATTCTAAGTTGAATCCCTTCATCTTCTCAACAAAAATTCTAAAATCACTCAAAGAAATGCTCTAAAACTCTACATGCAATGCATACATATGATAAAAAGCCTCTTGAGACTTTATTCCATCTTTTTCCCTGTTCTAAAATAGAAAAGCTTCCTTATCACTTAATGATCCACATCCATTCTTTTATGCCTAAATGCTCTCCCTAGTCCTATATTCTCATTTATTTATTTTGAGAATATCTAATTAAATCACACTTAAAAGCCTAAATATTAAACTCACTTAGAACTTAGGAAAATAATTCTAGAAATGCTTGATCCCCTATGTCTTTTATTTACAATGATTTCTCTTGGGCTGAATTCTCTTGCATCAGACTCCCAAGGTAGAAAAAATTCATGGTCTCCTGATCATGTGTTCAGATTTGTGTATGCCTCGATCCCATATCTTGTGCTGCAAGTCATCATGTGTTATTGCTTGTTGCCTTTCTCCAGGTTTCCATATCTTATGCTACCTTGCTCCACTAGCTGCACTCTCGCAATCTTTCGTTGTCTTCCTTTTGCTGCTTCTCCTTTGTTTTATCGCTGGTTCAGATGTCTCCAGCAAATATTTTAGCATTTCATCAACATGCTGCAAATTAACTCCAGCATATACTCCATATTCCCCTTCGACAATCTTCAGAAATTGTCCATCATCCTCTTGATTGATTTTGGGAATCAAATCAAGTTCTTCAAATATTGTAGCTTCATCTTGTACTACTGTAGCAGCTCCAAAATTTTCTTCAGGACTCAGCAAATCTTCACTGACTTTTTCCTCAGCTTTTTTTGGCAACACTTCAGTATACTGCTTTGAGTTCTTTTTGACTCCTCTATCATCACATCAGTATGCTGATTTGCACTCACCATGAGACTATCATCTAGTCTTGCTTTTTTACCATCTTCTGCTTCATGACTGTCCTTCATAAAAACTCTATTCCCTTGCTTCTTCAGCAAATTGACTTGCACATAAGTCCTTTGTCTCTCCAACTCTCTTCTCTGGAGGTCTAGTTTTCTATACAATTCAACAACTTCCTTAGGAGTAGAACTTGGAAAATTCACATGATTTTCTATATCATCCTTAGTGCTTGACCCATTATCAGCTGGTCCTTTCTCTGCATCAATATCTTGATTAGATTCCTTCTTCTTCATCTCCTTCGGAGATCTTGTTATCTCATCATCGATCTGAATAGCCTTTAGATTCAACTCTTCTTGGACAAATTCTGAAGCTTGTTCATCTCCCTGTTTTCTACCTGCAAACATGCGCAACTCATTAGTTTTTAAATCACAAGACTTTTCAGTCTTGACTGCTTCCTCCATTATTTCACCAATGGAAACCTCCTCTTCCAACTCATTTGTTCTGAGTTCTCCCCGTCTCAATTGTACATCCATCATCTACTCCAGCTTCCTCAGCTCCCCTGTTAACTGCATGCTTATCTATAAATCTCTTTTCTGTTGTAGCCTCTGCCACTTCACTCTCTTCCTCATCAGTAAACCATGTCTCTAGCCTTTCACATTTTCCCGTAACAACTTTATCAATAGCTCAAGATGAACTACTATCTCAGCTTTCTCTTTCTCATACTCTTCCTGAGTCAACTGTTGTCTTATGCCATTCACCTTGGCATATTTCTTCTCTTTTCTACTGTGGCCTCTTTCTGAACCTCTTCTCTCTCCTTTATCACTTTTAGTAGTCATCTCCTTCGCCATGAGTTCCTCACCTATGAGTTGCATGAAGCCTCTACAATAGCAAACTCTCTTGCTGCCACTTACCTCACCAATCCTTCCCTCCGGATCTGGTCATTTGGTAATCATTGGTCCTCTGCTGGAGCCTTTCGAGCATCCTCTACTACTCCTGTAGGCTTCTCTCATCTGCAACTTTATTCAACCTCTGTTGAATATTTAAGTTCTGCCACATTCACTTAGAATCCCTTGCTGCACTCCTTTATCACTGCACTCTAGTTGCGATCTACTTCTTCCCGCTGATATTTCTTCACTATGCCCGTAAATCCAATTATCCAAGCATAAACTTTAACCTAGAGATAAATAATACCTGTCAGCTCACCTTTCAAGATCCTGTTGATCTTGTTTCACTTCCTCAATTGCACTGCATCTCTCTACTACAACATTCATGAGTTTCACAAATCTAACATTCATTCATCACATGCAATTAACTTAACTTAAAAACTTGAATCTTCAAACAGAGCTATTCTAGCTCTGATACCACCTAATGCAAGGCTAGCTCGCAATACTTAGGATCTTCAAATGGTGTGCATATAAAATGCAATTCTCGTTTTAATCATGTGTGACTTTTGAAACAATATGGAAAACTTCCTTAATCTCTTATCTTTATTTGGATTCAAGAAAGATTCAACAATATCTCTGCGCCGTTTGCTATTTGAATATTTTGATGAGACGTCCGTAACAAAACAACATGCAGATATATCTCTAACTCTCTTTAAATTCCACTTTTGTCTAGTCAATGCCATCTATACTATATTCCTCTTGTTCGAGCTTGAACATATGGCAATTAAAGTGTTGTTGAAGTCTCTCATTCGCATAGTTTATGCAAATCTGTTCAAAACTATTCTTGTTAAAAGACTCAAATCCATAGATATCCAGAATACTTATGGATCTCCTCGTGCATCGTTTGCTTGCTTCCAGTGACTTGTTGATATGCTCTACAAGCCAGTCAAATAAATTTGCATATATTGCCTTTGCTAACGCATCTCTTGCATCTATAGCCTGAGAATGAGTAAGCCTCTGCACAATGTCTTGGTTTCCAGCTCGAATCCTGCGGGTCTATAATGCTGTCATAAGCTCTGAAAAACTGTAACCTAGTCGCTTTGCAGCATTTCTAACTCCTTTTAAATGAGATCTAAACACTCCTGATTGTCTTCAAACTTCACTTTATAATTTGGTTATTTCACCAATAAATCGCCCCACTGTTTACTGCGTCATGGTAAATATTATAGTCGAGTTCTGCAATATTTGGTGGAAACGAAGGCAGATCAACCGCACAAAGGGTCAGGGTTTCTTCGGTCCCTTGTAGAGAACAATACAATTATTCAATGCCCCAATCTTTAACGTGAGAAACAGTAAAATTCTTCCACGCCATTAATTCACATGATAAAAGACTATGCGAACATATTATCAGTGATAAATGTTAAAAGCTCTGAAATTTCCAGACAATACATATGCACACAAAATCAGTGAAATAATTAATTAAGAAATAAAATATTTACAAGAGAAATCATGGCCTATTAATGGCCTCTTATTCTTCATCCTCACTCATTCTCTGTCTCTCAGCTTCAGTGTCTTTGAGGCTTTATAATAATTTAGAATGATCTATTCTAAGTTCAATCCCTTCATCTTCTCAACAAAAATCCTAAAATCGCTCAAAGAAAAGCTCTAAAACTCTACATGCAATGCATACATATGACAAAAAGCCTCTTGAGGCTTTATTCCATCTTTTCCCGTGTTCTAAAATAGAAAAGCTTCCTTATCACTTAATGATCCACATCCATTCTTTTATGCCTAAAAGCTCTCCCTATTCCTATATTCTCATTTATTTATTTTGAGAATATCTAATTAAATCACACTTAAAAGCCTAAATATTAAACTGACTTAGAATTTAGGAAAATAATTCTAGAAATGCTTGATCCCCTATGTCTTTTATTTACAATGATTTCTCTTGGGCTGAATGCTCCTGCATCATCTATATCCATGTAATTGTGGCAATCAATATATTCCGCTATGATAGTAGTATACGATTCCGATTATATAGAATTCCAATCATATAGCATTTGGATCATAAACTTTATATTTTTCCAATGTAAAGTCTGAAACTAACAATGGAATTTGATCTCTTATGGTGGAATTCATGGTCTACGGTTTTAAGCCTGTGACCATAAGCAATGCCAAGACACTAAAATGGTAAGGGAATAGTTATAGAAAAACAATTTTCATGAAATGAACTTAAGAAGGCCTAGGGCAAATATTTTTTTAATGACCCTGAGTACTTAAAAAAAACCCATTTAAAAATAGTTTTTTTAATGGTAGTGTTTTTAAAGATTTTATACTTTCTAAAAGAATATTAATAATTATTTTAGTTTGAATCATGTTTATTTATTTTTTTGAGTGAGTTATGCTAAAGTCATACTTTCCAATCCATATTACTTATTTTTATCAGAAAATGTTGACTATAAACCCTATCCAATGCATAACAAGAATTAAATATATATTATTTAACTTCTAAATTATTGAAATCAAAAATTATATAAGCCACGGTTTTCATAATGTATATAAATACCTATTATTTGTTCAAATGATTTTGATTATAAAATTTTTACAATATATTTAGATGTCTTACTATTTATCTGAACGATTCTCATCACGAATAGAAGTATTCTGAAAACGTTTACAATAATTTAGATGTTTTACTATTTATTGGAATGTTTCTCATTATAAATAGAAGTATTGTGAAAATGTTTGCAATATATTTAGATGTTTAGATGCATTACTATTTATTTATTGGAATGATTCTCATTATAAATAGAAGTATTCTAAATGAGTTATGCTGAGTCACACTTTCAAATTCATATTAATCATTTCTATGAGAAAATGTTGTTTTGTGATTTCTTACTATTGGGAGTACATAACAAGAATGAAACATATATTATTGAAATTCTAAATTTTTATCAGAAAATGTTGACTATAAAGCCTATCAAATGCATAACAAGAATGAAGCATATATTATTGAACTTCTAAATTATTTAAATCAAGAATTATATAAAACCACACTTTTCGTAATATATAGATACCTATTATTTGTTCAAATGATTTTGATTATAAAATTTTTACAATATATTTAGATGGCTTACTATTTATCAGAATGATTCTCATTATAAATAGAAGTATTATGAAAGTGTTTACAATATATTTAGATGCCTTACTATTTATTGGAATGATTCTCATTATAAATAGAAGTATTTTGAATGAGAATAACAAGAATGAAACACATATTATTGAACTTATAAATTATTTAAATCAAGAATTACCTAAAACCACAGTTTTCATAATATATATAGATACCTATTATTTATTCAAATGATTTTGATTATAAAAATTTTACAATATATATTTATCGGAATGATTCTCATTATAAATAGAAGTATTCTGAAAACGTTTACGATATATTTAGATGCCTTGGGATTATTCTCATTATAAATAGAAGTATTCTAAATGAGTCATGGTGAGTCACACTTTCCCATCAATATTAATCTTTTGTATAAGAAAATTTTGTTTTGTGATTTCTTACTACTAGGGAAATAAAGACTATAAAGCCTATCCAATGCATAACAAGAATGAAACTTATATTATTGAACTTCTAAATTATTTAAATCAAGAACCATATAAAACCACAATTTTCATAATATATATAGATAAATATTATTTATTAATGTATATAGATACCTATTATTTATTCTAATTATAAATAAAGTAATTATCAATAGAATATTATGGAGAAAAAAAAATAAAATTAAAAATAAAACATATAACAATATATAACACAAGGACACAACTCTTTCATGATATACAACTATTAGATAATGAATTATGGTTTTTAAAGGTTTAGTTACATGAAGTGTTACAAATACCATTTATTTAATAAAAAATACATTTAATATAACACCACTAAGTGTTTACAAAAATATATTTAACTTAAGATTTCTTTTTAATTTACTTGAGAAAGTTATCTCTTACTCTTTAAGTTTGAGAAAAGGGTGAGATAATCAAGTTTCACAACCAAAAATATCTTACCTTATTGGACAATAATGAAAGCAATTCCATAGATAGTGCCCCTAATATACAATGGCAAAACATGTCTACAATATTCTAGGTAGTATGTATCTTTTTCATTTTTTTAACAATGGAAGGCTCATTTACTTACAAGATGAATTGAACTCTCATTGTCATAATACAACCTACCATTTTATTTCTTATTTCCTAACTCTTTCAGAAATTAGTTTATTTTCTTTTGTAATTTCTAGTGAAACCACATCCTTCTACTCTCATACCATGTCTAAATACTCATATACAAATAAATATTTGAAACTTGCATGCCATGTCTAAATACTCCTATACAAAAAAATATTTGAAACTTGCATACCATGTCTAAATACTCATATACAAAAAACTATTTGAAACTCACATACCTTGCCTAAATACTCATATAAAAAAATTATTTGAAACTCGCACACCATGTCTAAATACCCATATACAAAAAAATATAACTTAGGCATACCATCTCTAAATACTCATATACAAAAAATATATTTGAAACTCAAAAAAATAATTTCGTATTGATATCTCTCAAATACATGAGAATCCACTTTATTGTCTACCAAGTCCCTTCACATGGATTGTTCAACTCATGTGAATTATCTTACCTTGTGCACACCTTATAGATTAACATGTAAATGTGTAGAAATTTGGACATGGAGTGTATCTCCTATTATGTCTTGGACACATCTCGTTATTAAATTTGAAATAGCTTTCTAAACATGTACTAACCAACTTTGAATTCTACATTTTAAATCTTTCCAATACCTTCTTTATGTACTCAACATTGTAGACAATGTTAATTCAATATTTTTCCTATCTTTTGTTATTCTCATATTCATTGCAAATTATTAGCTAATTTTCTTTTTAATCCTACTTGTTATGTGCTTGAAAAAACATGGCATCTATATACAATAACATGATACTGTAATTACCATTATGTACTATGTTAAAATAAATAAAGTGGTGAGAGTGACCTTGTTCTATCATAAGCCTGTAGAATTTTAAATAACACTATTTGGATATTATTTTAGAATTTTAAATAGCACTATTTGGATATTGTTTTAGGCCATGCATCGTATTCTTAAAGATACATAGTAATTTATCAATTTATCTTGGGTTTGATGCATAAAAATTTGTCTCTCCATGCCCACATTGAGGTGAGAAAAGTTCTCATTACATCTAGTTATTCAAGTGCAAATATTCTAGTGTGAGTAGAATTAAAATACATTTAACTAAAGATTTTTAACAACAAAGAAAAAAATTTCATCAAAATCTATATCTTTATTCTATGCAAACCCTTTTAGAAAGTTGTTGCCTCATCTTCCATCCTATAAACTTATTTACCCAACAATTCTATCTTGATTGTAGGTAATGGAACTAAGCCCTAATTGTGGTTATATACCAAAGAATCCCTCTCCTCCATGCTTTGCTCCCACTTTTTTTTATTTCTACATTCATTTCCTTTACATATATTTTTGGTTCACTATAATTAATCAACAACACGACATACAATGAAGCACAATGTCATTGAGTGGGTATACTTATGCTATTAGTTATTCTATCTCATCTAACAACACATATACTAGAAATGTTTTCACATTAATTTCAAGTCAATTTCATAAAACCATCGAATTTTCTTTGGTGGTTCTCTTGCTTGATTTGTGGAGTCCCCTCATTTGACTTTACTTCTTGGTAAATTGTAGTTCATTTTTTTATTGTTTTTAACTTGGATAGAATTTTATTTTTTCTCTCATTTTATTTTTCAGCTAATTATTTTCCATTTTCACCAAAAATTGGAAAATATGGGTTTTGAGGGGTAAATACACATTTTTGACCCTCAAAGTGTGTCAAAATAGAACATTGAGGTGTATAGGTCTAATTTTGAGTGCTCATACCCTCAAAAACTTCTATAGAAAACACTTGTTACATTTTACATCAAAATCTTATAAATAAATCACATCCTATGGGAAAGTTTAACAATTAAAATTTGACACTTAGACTTAACCAAATCCGTGAAAATTTAGAGATATAGTATGGTAATATACATTGGATCTAGACACTAGCACTCACCTAAGAATCTACCGTCAAGCTGCACTCTAGGGTGTATGGGTGTATATCTCGGAGATTGTAAGTGTTGACAAACACAAATAATGAGATAAGGAAAAAAAAATTAGAGTGAACTCACTTGTTAGTTAACTTCTAAGCTACCTAGGTCTTTTACATGACTATTTTTTATCATATTAGAATCATTTTTTACAATAAAAAAATTAGAGTGAACTCACTTGTTAGTAAGTTTCTAAGCTACCTAGGTCTTTTACATGATTATTTTTCATCATATTCGAATCATTTTTATAATATCATTGTAGGGAAGCAAAATCTGGACAACAAACTAATGAGAAGCAGATGATGAATTGTGGCATAATGTAATTTGACGATGTTGGAATGCTTCAAGTGTAATTTTACCATGGATTCTTTGACAAATATTCAAATGCAATTGTGATTTAACAATTTTGAAATGCTTTAAGTGTAATTTGACCATGGATTCTTTGACAAATATTCAGATGCAATTTGAGGCCCAACACAGTGAGCCTTGTCATCATGAACTGAGCGATCAGACCTCATGGCCTTCCAGTATCCATCCTACAAGAAATATTAACAATTAAAATTTGACACTGAGACTCAACCAAATTATACGAAAATTTAGCAATGATATAGTATGGTAATATACACTAGCACTCACCTAAGAATCTATTGTCAAGCCACACTCTAGCTTTGGGGTATATCTAGGAGAAAAACTTAAAATGATTATAAGTATTGAAAAGCACAAATAATGAGCTAAGGAAAAAAAAATTAGAGTGAACTCACTTTTTAGTAAACTTATAAGCTATCTAGGTCTTTTACATGACTATTTTTCATCATATTAGAATCATTTTTACAATATCGTTGTAGGGACGCAAAATCTAGACAATAAACTAATGAGAAGCAGATGATGAATTCTCGATGAATTATGGAATTATAATGTGATTTGAAGATGTCGGAATGCTTCAAGTGTAATTTGAACATGGATTTTTTTGACAAATATTCAAATGAAATTTGAGGCCCAACGGAGTGAGCCTTGTCATCATGAACTGAGCGATCAGACACCGTGGCCTTCTAGTAGCCATCCTACTGGAAATTTTAACAATTAAAATTTGACACTTAGACTAAACCAAATTCTGCGAAAATTTAGAGATGATATAGTATGGTAATATACATTGGATATAGGCACTATCACTCACCTAAGAATATGTTTTCAAGCCATACTCTAGCTTTGGGGTATATCTAGGAGAAAAACTTAACTAATTATAAGTGTTGAAAAACACAACAATGAGCTAAGGAAAAAAAACTTTTAGAGTGAACTCACTTGTTAGTAAACTTATAAGATATCTAGGTCTTTTACATGACTATTGTTCATCATATTAGAATAACTTTTACAATATCTCAACAACAAACTAATGAGAAGGAGATGATGATTTCTAGATGAATTTTGGAATTTTAATGTGATCTAAGGATGATGGAATGCTTCAAGTGTAATTTGACCATGGATTCTTTGACAAATATTCAAATGAAATTTGAGACCCAATGCAGTGAGCCTTGTTGTCATGAACCCAGTGATCAGACCCTGTGACCTTCTAGTAGCCAGTAGTCGTCTGGCACCTCTCATCTCCTGGGACGAAGAAAAACATCTCTCTTTCACCCAAACTAGCAAAGTTTGCAAAGATTCATTTAGCGAATTAATTACAAGTTACAATAACTCAAAGTACGAACATCAAAATGTTACAAATACAACCAATTAATCACAACATAAATGTTAATTCAGTTTATGTTTAATCTAGAGGTATCTTTATCTTCATTGTTGATTCCTAAAATATTAATTTTTTGAACTCATTTTTATCTCTCATATTCATAAATAGTTTATAATCTAAAACTGAGTTAAATGTTTGTATTACAATCCAGTGAAATTCAAGCCCTAATACAGTGGGATTCAAGGATATATTGGGTAGATCCTAAGGTTCATGATGATACAAAATGAGCATTGGTATGAAGTTGGAGTTGTGAAGCTTTCCTTGTAACATTCTCTTCCAATAAAACCCACCAACTCCTGCTCTGTAGGGTGGAACTTGTAGCCAGGCAGTTCATTAAACTTCTGTTTTATGCCCCCATAGCCAACGTTCGTTTCTAAATGTCCTTCGGGAGATCTAGCTCTGCTTTGTCCTGTGTAGAATACACTGCGATGTAGAGAAGATGAAGTTTGATTATATTCGCTACTGTTTCAACCTTACATAAGTAGCGCTCACCAACCTTGGGGATATTGCAAGGCAATATATTGAGTATGTTTTTCATTAAGCTTCATTCATTCTTGAAAATCTAGTCATATCAAATTTTGAATTCCTTTTGAAAGGAAACTCAGTTTTAGACCCATGAAGTTTTTTTAATGGAATTTCATCATTGTGTTAATCCCAAAATGGCTACCACGGGTAGAATTCACATTTTGAAATAAAGTAGTTCAAGGAAATGGATTTTTTTTTCAGTTTTTTGGTTCCATTCATCTATTAACCATGGATCTTAAAACCAAAATCGGATGATTAGGAAAGAGTTTAATTCCTTGACTTCTCATAAGGTTTAGATGTTTTGTATTTAACAAATCCATGTCAACAAAAAATAAAATCCATTGGCTCTTTTATGGAAGTGAATATGAGCCATGAGGAGAAGGGGTTTACAAAATGTAGCAAAATAGTTGTAGGGTTGAACCTTCATGAGAGGCTAGAGGAGATGCTCATACACCAAGGCCTTATCACCCACATGAAAATGTTGGATAATATTGGTATCCCATTCAAATTATTAAAATTCCACAAAAGTGAACATTTGGTGAGAGTAAGTACCCTAAATATTAATAGGAATTGTCTAGGTAAAGAAGTTTAAGCATACAATATTTGATGAGGCTAGAGATAACAATGCTATTCATTTATCAAAGTTTTTAAGAATGGAAATTAAACATGATTGCAAAAAATAGGAATTATATCTTCGTAATTATGAGTCTTTGAGACTAATATTTCCTATCCAAAATCAAAATTGTCCTCAAGGGAGGATTTATGGACATGAATACCTTCCAATAGAGCACCACATTAAAGCAAACTTTAAAGTACATACACTCTTAGTTTACAAAGGGGGGATTTTTGGAGGTTTTAGACAAAGGGGGGATTTTTTGATGTGAATACCTTCCAATAGAGCACCACAATAAAGCAAAATTTAAAGTACATACACTCTTAGTTTACAAAGGGGGGATTTTGGAGGTGAATACCTTCTAATATAGCACCACAATAAAGCAAACTTTAAAGTGCATACACCCTTAGTTTACAAAGGGGTTATTTTTGGAGGTGAATACCTTCCAATATAGCACCACAATAAAGCAAACTTTGAAGTAATAAATCTTAGTTTATGATGTAATGTGTTGTAGAATAACTTATCATTGGAACTATTACTAAGGAATGAAGGATGGCTTTGATTAGCCATTAAACATCAATAATAATAAAAGAGTCCCCAAACACAACTAGAGACGTTTCTTGCATGACTTATCATTTGAACTATTACGAAGGAATGAAGGATGGCTTTTATTAGCCATTAAACATCTATAATAATAAGAGAGTCCCCCAACACAATGAGAGAGGTTTCTTGATTTTCTTTGCCAAGGAGGATGTCTTGTAGGAAGCCATAAGCTTCTTAGTTACTTTTCGTATTTCCCAAACCTCATGAGTAATCCTATGGCTTTTTTTCCACCAAGACCATAGATAATCCCTCCCCTACCTAACTCCTAAATATATTTATATATTTAAAAATGCAATTCCAACAATAAGAATTAGAATTTAACCAAAAATATATAGTAAAATTTATAATGATAATTATTCACAAATCCTCCAATTCATATATGTTTAAATTTTTCAAAAGACATTTTAACTTAAAAAATTAGCTTCCTCTTTTCTAAAATGTCAACTTCACTTTGAAACAAATATGAGTTAAAAAAAATATATTGAAATTCTATTATGTGTCCCTAAATTCAATGCAATCTTTTGTATTTAACAAATCCATGTCAACAAAAAGAAATTTAAAATCCAATCCATTTGCTCCTTTATGGAAGTGAATATGAGCTATGAGGAGAAGGGGTTTATGAAATGTAGCAATGCAATTTTTTTTATTTAACAAATCCATGTCAACAAAAAGATATTTAAAATACAATCCATTGGCTCCTTCATGGAAGTTAATATGAGCTATGAGGAGAAGGGGTTTATGAAATGTAGCAGAATGGTTGTAGGGTTGAACCTTCATGAGAGGCTAGAGGAGATTCGCATACACTAAGGCCTTATCACCCACATGAAAATGTTGGATAATATGGGTATCCCATTCAAATTCTTAAAATTACCCACAAATATGAGAATTTGGTGGTAGTAAGTACCCTAAATATTAATAGGAATTGTCTAGGGTTGAACCCTCATGAGAGGCTAAAGGATATTCTCATACACTAAGGCCTTATCACCCACATGAAAATGTTGAATAATATGGGTATCCGATTCAACTTCTTAAAATGCCCCACAAATATGAGCATTTGGTGGTAGTAAGTACCCTAAATATTGATAGTAATTGTGTGGGTAAAGAAGTTTAAGTATACAATATTTGATGAGGCTAGATATAAAAATGTTATTCATTTTTCAAATGTTTAAAAAATTGAAATTAGAAATGATTCTAAAAAAGAGAAAATATAGTTTCCAAACATAAAATTCTCTTTGCCAAAAGAAATGTCCTAAAATGTCTTATATAAAGGCCAGCCGAGGATGCAATTTTCCATTTCTCTGGATAAACTTGAACTTGCCCAAGCATATCATCGTCATAAGTAGCCATGGCTCCATTCACATTCTCAATAACCCTTCATAAGGTATGACAAGAATCCACCCCATCAACATGTATCTCAAGGAAGAGCCTATCAATCTTATTGAGAGTAAGAATTGGCTTAAGCCTTTCTCCGAGAGCTTGATGCCATCCAGTTTTCAGTCACTTGATGGTGCTTCTTATTCTCATAGGATATACAAATTACAAGGAACCCCTTCTAGTATATTTCAAATTTCTGCATAGTAAAGGGTCCTTTACTTGTCCAAATTTGGTTTGTCTTCAAAACATCTATTTTCACTACCAACTCTTAAATCGAATTTAGAAACCCTAGTTGGCAGTGTTCAGATTTTTCTTACCATCCTATGTACTCCTACGTAGCTTTACTACATAGACACAATGTGATTTGGTTCAGATATGACAATTTTCCATTTCAATTTAGTTTGATTGATAAACCAAGCATGTAAGCAAGGATACTTGTCACCAACAAGCTGATGATGATAACATGGAAGAAGTGAATATTCTTGTTACTTTTTTCTTAGTTTATTTTTTTAAGTTTTGGTTTTCTTCTCAGTAAATTATTTGGTTGTTATTAATAATTTTGGTTGAAGGTGAAATATTTTTTGTTAGTATTAAATTTGCATTGTAACAATGCATTTTATTGCAGACTATGTTTAACTAGAGCGAAAAGCATTACACGAGTAGCCTAAAAGGATGGCCCTACAATATTTCCATGGGAGCTCATGAAGGAGCCTCATTACCAAAGTGATCCTTCTAGGAGGATAATCCAGGTCAGATATCACCTTTTTTATTTGAATGAGAACGATAAAATGGAAAAAAAATCTAATGAGAGATTCAAGCAAGGATGTTAGTTTAAGACCTCATTTCTATTGTTGAACACCATATCTTCTAGATTCATAGTTTGGTAGAGTTATGTTCAAAAATTTCCTTTCTAGTGATTCATTATTTTGGTAATGATGGTAAGTTTTGTGAGTAAACATTTTAGTGCTTTAACTGTGATGATCAAACGAGGATGGATAGAGGCGATGGCTAGGCATATCAAATCCATTGATGGAAACCATCTTCTCGAGGATGGTTTGGAACATTTTTATGGAGAATAAAAAAGAGAGATCAATCCAAGAATCTTTGTGGGAACAAAATTTCATCACCAATAACCAAATCAGAGGACTTTATTTTGCAACAGTTCATTCCTATCATGTCATATGGTAAGTATCTATATTTTCTTACCATGTTTATATTGTATAGGAGTGATTAAGAACTTGAGATTAATAGGTTTTCATAAAGTTAGATCTGTTCTCTGAACTTCTATCTATATTCGAGATGTTGGGTATTTACAGAAATTCATTGAGTCATAGCAGTTGCTGCATTCATTCATGTAAACTTATAGGCATGGAATTCATTATTATAGTAACAGGTGTTCAATTCTTGGTTATAATGTTTGAGTTTGCAGTAATACATTGAACTATGAGTTGAACTTTTAAAGGCTTTTTGGGGTACATGAGGAGACCTAGTTTTCATTTTTAGGAGTTGGATAAAGAGCTACCTTGCAGATGGAAGCAGCATATTGAAAAAAGCAATTATGTTTTCATAATTTGTGAAATCTTAAAAAGACCCATGATTTCACACGAGTGAGAGAGACAATTTACTTGATGTGGTTTATAAACATGTATATGCATCTGCTAGATGGGGAGGAGCAGGTGGAGGGGCCATGTTTTGGCAGGTGATGGCATAAGGAATGAGTTCATATGGAGATGGGTATGAGATTGTTTTGTCTAAGAATCCATCCACAGCAGCTCTGGTTTTTGGCCAGTCTCATAAGTTGGTCATTTATTTACCAGATGTATGACTATATGAATAGGAGGCAGGTCCATGCATATTGCCCATGAAATCTATCAATGGTTGATATTGATGCCCAAATTGTGCAAATATTAGTTTGAATGGAATTGTGTTTACTAGTTTTTATATTCAGTGATTTTCTATATGTCACTATTCTTCTAGAATTTATGCCCTCGTTTGGAACATTTGGTGCAAATGCTAGTTTAAAATATTCTTAATAGTAGGCCTAGATGGAACACTGATATTTATTTCCTGTTTTACCTTTTTAATTAAATTTATTAATTAAAAACATGTCATATGAATATTAGCTATGGTTTTTTGGGATGGTGTTATTATTAATCCATGGTATTGGCCCATGGATTGTAACAAAACTTATTTACAAGTGAAGAATCTACATTGTAAAGTAAGGGTCAATCTTCATGGTTAAGAATATTGTTATATGTTTTATTAAATGTGTGTGTTTATTTAGCTCACGTATTAATTCTTTTTATAATTAATAATTATTATTGTTTAAAATAAAGTTCTAATTTAGTTAATTTTTATGATTTTTTAAAATCTTAGGAATGTGTGTATCATAGTGTGAGTGTTTTGATGCCTATTGGTATTTAACTATAGTTTGGATGGATGGAGTATTTTTATAAATATGATAGTCATATATTTTTTCCACCATTAAAAATAGTGAGGTATGGATGTCCACTCTCTTTTTCCATTTTATTTTTTATTATAGAAGGAATTGGAATGCTCATAAGATAAAGGCTTAGAGAATATTATATGAAAGGATCAAGTTGAAAAAGATCAATAATCACTCATATAATGTTGGTAGATGATCTAATCCTATTAGAAAAACAAGAAATAGTAAAAGTAGAGTCTTAAGTAACATGATTGATCTTTCATGTGATGCATCGGAATGAAACTTAATTTGAGAAAGTCTTCCAACAAATTGAAAAAATTAAATCAAGACCATAGAGATTGGTATTGGGCTTCCTTCCTTTCATTATGTAGATATTTAAAATTGACCTTACTTACATGGGTTTCCATTTATGGTCAAATGCATACTCTTATATGGACTAGACTTGGGTATTAGACAAAACTTAGACCAAAATAATCATAGGACTCACTAGTGAATTTCAATGGTAGGAATAATAGTGCTCATAAAAATAGCTTTAAATTTGAATTGAATTTATTGGCTATATAATTCCTAAATGAATACTCAATTCCACCAAGAAAAACGTTTTAATATGCTTGTGGAGAGGGAAAAAAGAGTGGAGAATATACCTCTATCATTAGCTGCTATAAGACCTCAAAACCTTAAGAACTAGGGGTTGGGACCAGGGAAAATTTGAAGGATGGAAAATCATCTTGATATTTAAAAACATTAGTGAATCTCACTAGTCCCTAATATGCAAACTATGCAATATTTATTGATGTATTTGTAAAATAATCAAATTTACAATGATTTTATATATATTCTCTATATAATGTTCAATGTTTTTAAGGTAAAATAATTTATGTTGTAAAATTTTGGCAAATCATTTTTAGAAAAAATGGAAATTAGCGAATCTTTTTTTTTTTTTTTAAATCATGGAAAATTAGCCCACCTGTGAATATTAGCCCCTAAAATTTTCCATGGTTGGGGAAACAAAAGTATATTTACATGTCTCCAAAGCTCTAGTTTCAAAGGGAAGTTAAAAATATATGTATGAAGGGAATATGGTAGAATATTATTTAACATATGTATATTTCTCCAAAAAACATGAGAAATTGTGCATGGGTCCCAAATAAGAATGTAAGAAAATTATTGAAATTATAATTGACACTAATCAATTCCTTCAATAGAATAGGTTTGACATAAGTCTTATGATGAAATATAGGAGATTGAAGCGCAATAAGAATTGCAAGAGATGAATGAGTAGGAAAGGGTGAAAAATACAAACTACCGAGGATTCTACAAGATAAGCTCAAAATTAGAAATATGCATTTCATCTCAAATAACACCACCACCATTGAACGCCCATCCCTAAATAAAGAATGGATTAATAACTTGTATTTAGGGATTGGAAGAGGGGAAACAAAACAATTGACTCTCTTTTAAGCTCATTTGATAAGAGTTAGCTTTAAATCGTGAGAGAAAATGGAAAACCTATTTCATGAAGCTAATCTCAGTAAGGGAAAACACCCAGTTAAATTAAGTTACCATACTCTCCTCAAAATAATATGAGAGTGACACATCTTGAAGGTAAATTCCATACTAAATAAAACCATAATTTTCACATCTTTAACCTAAATAACTCCATTTTCACATGGGATAAACTTCAAAGGAGTTGGGAAAAACTAGGGTAATACTTTATAAGTGAAGAGGCACTTGTAAAAGTGGCATATCTATTGACACATTAATATTTAACAAGGGAGGTATGAAACGCAATAGGAAACCTATTTGAACACAAAGACAATTAGGAAGGATAAAATCTAACTAGGGCATTTGAACAATGATTTGAAGGGTTGATGGAAGAGATAATTTCCCTCCTTTGGAAAGATTTTTGTTCCCTATGGAAACATAGAAATGGTACAACCTTATAAAAAATATAATTTTTACTTTTCGATAAATTGAAATCAAGCTCAAAGTCTAACCCAACCAAGAAAAAAGAATAGAAACATGTGATCCAAATTTTACTTTAAGAAGAGATGGTGTAATTCATGGTACTTTTGATGGATGTGCCAAGAACAACCTTGGAAGGAATGGGTCTAAAGGTTGGATCCAATTTCAAGACTATAGTAAAATCAATGTCAAGCTAGGACTTAGTAGGGGTAAAACAATGAGTAAAAATTAATGGAAATGAGCACTTTAATCTCTCTAGCAAATTAGAATCACTGATGAGGAATTGATAGACATATTTGAAGAGTTTAAAATAATACTTGTTTAGCTAATAATTGCATGAAAAGTAAAAAATACTCAATACTGAGAGAATAGAGAATAAGGTTTCAAGCTTCAAATGCACCATATTATTTCACATCTACTAGGAAAAATACCGAAGATAGCACACTTGCCAAGGTATCTACGCAATTCAAGGCTAGATAAATACCCATTGAAACAAAAGTGGTGGAGAATATAATGAGCACCTTTACATCTAACTTCTATATTTTCTTGAATTGCTACAGACATTCATTCTAGTGAATCTTGCTATGGTGTAAATATTTAGAAGAACTGACTACCAAATTTTCTATGTAGTTTATTTTTGTGAAAGAAAATCTATATATGATATTTATCTCTTTGTAAATGAATTCCCTTATATGCAATCAATTTCAAGTAGTCTTCCATAAGACAATATATATTCCTATTAATAAGTGTAGTAGGAGCCTATACTCATAAATGAACTATTGTTGGCATTATCCATATGAGTATATAAATTAATATGAACTTAAGTTGATATAATTTGGCCCCTTTTAATTTAATAAAAGTGTTTTTTTACTTATAGACACACACATACACACACTCATTCTCTTGAGACTCCTGAGTAGTTCCTTCTTGTGTTTGTTTGTTCATATTTTCCTCATACTGGATATATGTAGATCTCATTTTGTTTAGGAAGATATAGGGGCAACATATTAAGCATAATCAAGAACACAGATACCATGATCTGTAATGAGATATGGCTTCAAGAGAGAGTAATGTCTATTTTTTTGTTTTACATTAAATTAATTATCTTAATCCCATAAGGGAATATAAGTGATGAATTAAATAAAGAATTATTTTAAGTGTATGTTAATGGTTAACCATGCTCTAACAAGTATTCTAGCAAGGATTTTGGATATTTTCGTATTGAACACGCTAAAATTTGACCTTATTCTCATGATTATTCTAGTAAGTTTGTTCAAATTGATGTAGAGTACCTTTTTGTTAAATTCTAGAGCTATCATGGTTATTGCCATGTTGTATGAGGATACTAGCATGGTTTATGATTATATGTGTTGAGAATAATTATGAGAGAGACACTACATTTTTACTTTGTCTTTTTCATCTCATAATCCCAATTGATGTATTATTTGATAGTGATGTTTATGACTAAGTAGTGAATGTTCCATTAGTAACTATTTTCCTATGTTTAATTTGTATTCTCTCTTTAATTGTTTCATACTTTTTTATGTAATAATATTTTAAAGCTTTCCCAAATACGAGTGCTTAGAAAAGATAGTAAGGTGGAAGCAGAACGAGGTGGCATGTGGCCATACCACATGGCCCTCCATAACCTGGCAATCTAGAAATGGCATTAACACCAGCCATAAATGGCATTTATGTGGGCGTCGTCTTCAACTGGTCTGCAACTACCCACCTCAGCTCCATGCAAATATGTCCTCTGATGATAATCATACCACCACTCTTGTCCATTATCCTCTGCCTCTTCATTGTCTCTGCCCTTAGGCTATTGCAACACATAGTTCTCGCACTACCACAGGAAGGTGCTACGATCTCCTCTGTTGCGTTGATTTAGGCTGAGGAAGTCACTTCACTCAAAAACTTGTCTGCCAATTCACCTTTCACTTGACCTCTGTAGCTAGTCCCTTCTCTGAGTTGCCTGCTAATTCCCCTAAGCCCTCTCATGCTCATAATTCCTTTGTTATTCCTCAACATAACCAATTCAATCCTCGAGAATCCTTCACCTCCCCACCTGCAAACCCTAATATCATCACAGTCATGGTGAGAACTCAACATCGTATGCGGAGCAGGCGCAGGGGTAGTCGAGGCAGAAGCATATGCTCCCCTGCAATGCTTAGCCCTCATTCTGTTGCTCCATTCTCCTCCACATCCATTGCTCATTCTCATGGTCCCTTCTCCTGAAGGTACGCAGATATGTGTAGTGGTAGAGGGTAGTCATAGGCCCATGGCATCTAAAGTGCAAATGCTGCCACTCAAATAGAGAATTCCCTCACCCCCCACCCCTCTCACCATACCACCCAATTTCGCTTCCAGAGTTTGCTGAGTCAACTAGAAATTATAGCCACAGTTAACATAATATTCAATGAGTATACAATTTCGCAGGCTAAGTAGGATGCTCAGACCCACAAATGCAGATTAGGGAAAAGGAACAATGGTGCAAAGCAAAAGACCACTACGAGGAACAGGGATGACAATGAACCAAGAAAGCAGCAGAAGGTTGGGAAAATTGAAATTCTGCATGGCAAGGAGCTGGCTGGAAGTGAGCATGCAGCTGAGGGCAGAGAGGGTGGCACGAAGGCTACTGGTGGCACCCCAGATGACACATCAGGCATGCATGTAATGGAGGGAAACTCAATAGGCATTCAAACAACAAGTGGAATCCCACACAGCACATCAGCAGAGGATGAGTACATATGTCACATTATGGAAGAGCCCAAACCATATGACATCAAGGGGGTCCCTTACATGGTCAGAGTACCCAACCCATATGTCTATTTGCCAGTTGTCGCCTTACAGATCAACGAATGTTTTACAAGCTTGTTGTTTGAGGTTTTTACTCCTGTTTTTTTAGACCTTTTGGTATGTTTTAATTGTTTTTTAACTAGGACCCCTATGCAGGTTTGTTGTTGTAATCTCACTCGAACTGGTTTCCCCTCGAAGGGCAGTCGAGTTTCTTTTTTTTACAATCATGACATAATGTTGTTACACACCGCAGAGGCTAGAGCCTCGATGTATTATTATTTTGCTTATTTTCAATAGAATAGTTTTACTTAGAAAATAAAAATATTTTAAAGCTTTTAATCATAATTATAAAAGTTCTTTCCACATGGGTATAAACTTACATATAGAAGTTGGGTCTCCTTACATGATCTAGATAAATAGGTTAGAAGTGTGGTCAAATTACTCAATATCAAAATAGTGGAAGGAGAATCCAGACACTAATCATGCCCCATTTAAAAGGGAATAAAATCATGCATGACATAGAGAAGAAAACCAATAATATGATGATAATTGAGGTATGCCACATCCTTGTTGTGAAGATATAATTTCGAAGTGTTTAACCTGCATGGATACATTTAATAAGAGTTTTCTATATTATCTTGCTTTTCTTAAGTTTTACAATTTATCACTACCTCCCCTATTATTGTAACCCTAAAATTTATATACAATTATGAAAATATTATTTTTTTATTAATAAAATTTGTACAAATTTTTACTATGCATATATATATATATGCAATTTTTGTAAAATATTTTCAATATGTAATGATCCTATTTGCATCATAAATGTGTCAACAATTTGTTTCTTATGTTTATTTCATTTTGATTGTATATTAAATGTTTTTTTATATATTTATTTTTTTATCATTTAAATGATTACTAGCATGAACTCTTTCTATAAACCCTAGTTTTTTTGTCGATAGCTGAACTTCCCTATCCATTTGGCTTGTTTCCACGATAGGGGTAAGACCAACTCCTCCTCTTGATTTTCAATAGTTATCACTGATTTCAAATGTCTTTTGAAATTGACGAGAGATCCCATCACAAAATTACCCGCTCATAAATCTTTTGTCAAAACAATAGGATCAAATTCTTGAAATCCCTCCAATGCAAGGCTCGTTGCATTACAAGGCTTTAAATTTTGTAAAGAAAGGCCCTAGTGGTTAGCTTACTAGCCTTTAGCCTTCACCTCATCAAATTGAATCATGGGTGTTTTGAAATTGGTTTCATTTAATTAAGGTGAAATTGAATCATTTTTTATGTGGTAAAGGTTATTATGCTTTTTTTCTTTGATCTTAACAAAGAGAAATATTTATTTCAAGAGTAGCCCATTACCACTCATTTCAACCCTGAAGTTGATGTTCCTACATTTGTACCTATGTGGGGTTTTCTCCCCAATTTTGTTCTTAATTAGTGGGGAGATGATTTATTAAAGAGCATTGGATACTCTACCAACAGATACATTGAAAAATTAGAGCCAAACTCCCATGTGTTCACTTATGTAAAGATGCGCATGGAGATAGATATAGAGAAAGGGATCCCATAAGTAGAAAACTCATCTTTGAATTATTATTCTTACACCCATCAAGTTGATTAGGAAAGTTTCCTTTCAAGTGTAGGCTTTTCTATGAGTAGGAATTTCATCAAAAATTTCCCAAAGAAGCCACAAGAAGCAAAAGGAGTCCCAAATGAGAAGGATATAAATAGTTGAAAAGGAAAAAAACCAACAATAGAATCTTGTCCCAAACCTCAAGCTAGGCTACAACAAAAACTCTAAAAGTTCTACATTGAATACTATGGAAGTGGTCATCTTCTCAAAGTTTAGCCACTATAAATCCTCTGGTGCCTCATTTATTAATCCTTCAAATTATTTTGAAATCTTAAGAGATGATTTAGATGCATAAAATTTAGAAGGAAACCTACCCAAGAAGAGGATCAAGGTTCCATCATTCTTCAATTTCCTCCCATGTCCACTGGATTTGACAAAATAGTCCCTCTTATGGAAGAATGTCAAGAGATAATGAACAAAAAATCCAAGATATTATAGCATTGAACCAAGTGGACATTGATGGCCACCCACCTCTTCCACTAACTTAATGATTCTTTATCTTCTCAAAACAATTTCTATTGTTTTGTGAGTCTCACACTTTTCAATAATTTTTAAGGACCTGAATGGTGTTTGTGGCCATTTCGGGTGCCAATGGTTTTCATGGCATACCCTTTTCACATACAAAAGTTGTAGTCCACATATATTTCTTTCCAACAAGCTACAATGGAACCCAAATAAAGAGTGTATGAAAAATGTGTACCCTTGTGAGGTTGACATACCAACTAACTACCTTGAGGCCCACAATCCTTTTAGTGTTAGTTCCTTATTTTTGTTCCCATGTAGTCCCCATATTTTTATTATTATACCCCATTGAAACTCACTAGTGTTAGTGTTGTGCCCTTACATTATTATTGTTATGTAGGATCTCATTATATTATGATCCTTTAGACTCCTATATATCGAAAGGGGGGTTTTGTCATTTAAATCATCCAATAATTATTCATTTATGTAATGTAAAAGAGTTTTCCCCCTTGACGAGAATAATTTTTAAGTCATTGATCTGCATATTGGTGAGTTGGTTGCATAACATTTGGTATCAGTGCTTTGGATTCTAGGAACAATGTAAACTTTGAGATGAGAACTGATATCGTTACCCGCTTCATAGCGATAGCAAAGAAGTGACCCAATTTTGAAAAGGGGCGATGCAGGACACACATATTTTTTTTAGAGCATAGCTTTAGGCACTTTAAATTTTTTTATGTACATTAAGTTTTAACATGTTAGTGATTTGCATGTTGATTTAAAAAAGTGGCGATTCTATCATGCCGTTTTTTTAAAAGACTTATT
>APFE031634805.1:89029-100313 GCA_000404065.3 Pinus taeda
AATTTTTTTTGGAGTCATGATAAAATATTTTACACCATTATTTCAAAATGTTGAAAATTTACCCTAGAAAAAGAAAAGTGTTATTCGAGCATCAACACTTTTCCTTTTGAGGGTGTTTTTTGCACATAAAAATTAGGTTTTACTAGCATTTTTTAAAATGTTGAGAATTGACTAAAAAAAAATCATCATTCTAGCATTACTCTTTTTATTTTCAGGGTGTTTTTTGCACAAAAAAATTGTTTTCACTGCCACTTTTAAAACATGTCCAAAATTGACCCTAAAAAATAAACCATCATTCTAGTATACACACTTTTCATTTTTAGTACTGTTTTTCATGTTTTTTCGAGGTTTTTTTGTTAGAGTTCCCATTTTGAGTTTATAGTTTGTGTTTCAAAGTTTACATTGTTTAGGGTTTCGTTGCTTCAAATAGGTCATTGTGGCATTTTCGCTAGAAAGCTTTTTCTACAAAGATTTAGAAGCTAAAATTGCAACCAAATGGATCTAAAATCTTGGTAAACTTCATGTACAAATTTCAGATATGTTCTCACTATATGTTCGAAGATATGATCCAAGGAATTTAGGGTTTTTGTAGGCTTGAAAGTTCCATCTCAAATAGGTGACCTAGGGAAAGTAATCATAAATTTCTCTATGAGCATCAGATTTGAATTTCATCAAAAGAAATGGAAAGAGGATTTATTGTGGTTTTTTTGGTATCATTTTCAGGGTTGGAGGTTGAAATAGTGACACGTGGAACTCAGTACAATTTCTCTCTACTCAACTAGTCTATAATCAGGTTATCGTGCAATATTGAGCATAACTCTCTCTTGAAGAATCTAATTTTGGTTTGACTTGTTGGATTGGAAAGAAGAATCATATGGATACTATAAGACATAATCTCATATCTTGAAGATTCGCAATTATAGATATATAACAATTGCAATATATAGCTCTGAAAATAAAGAAAAATATGTGTATTTTTTAAATCTTGCATAACTTTTTTTTGAAAAATCAGTTTGAAGTGATTCAAAGGGCATAGTGAAGAATAGATATCGTTCTTTGATTTAAAAATTCCTTTAAACAAAGAAATGGACACACTTAGTAAGCAACCAGAAATCTCTTCTATGACACATGAAGAAGAGGAAGAAACGCAACATGATATATCAAAATTACGAGACCAACTGCAACAAATTTCGTTCTCGCAAAGAGTAAAAAAAAATCAAATTGAAGCTAAGATGGATAGTTTGAATAATGGTTTAAAATAAAATATGGAATGTTTGAGAGACGGAATGGAAGCTAAGATAGATGGTATAGAAGGGAAAATGAAAGGCAACATGGAAGATTTGAAGAATGGTTTAAAAGAAGATATGGAAGGTTTGAAGGAAGTTCTGGAAACATTGCTACAAGAAATGCTTCTTAATGGAGAAAACGTATTACATGAAACATGTGATGAGAAAAAAATAAATGTTAATCATGATTTCATAGTCTAATGTTGGATTGAAGATCCGCCATATTCCAAAGATTGATACAAGGAAGTTTTATGACAAGGATCTAGTAACATGGACACTATAGATGTAGCAATATGTTGATCTCCATAATCTGCAACACACACAAAAGGTATGCATTGCAACTTTACATTTATAACGCAATCAATTTGTATGGTATAGATGTCTTTTTTATCATAAACCACTTGTCACTTGGTTATTTTTTACGAAAGAAATGATAACACATTATGAGGATGCAAAGAAAAACACCTTTCTTAACCAATTGATAAATCTCAAACAAAAGGGTTCAGCGGTGAAGCACATTGAGGACTTACAAAAATAAAATATAAGGGTAGATGATATTCCAGAGGAGAAAAGGATTCATGTTTTCATAGGGACTTTAAAGGATAACATCCAACATGAGGTTCGCCTTTGGGAACCTGATTCTTTGGAGAAGGCATTCAAGTTGGCAAGAATAATTGAAAGAAAAATTATGGAAATAATGAAGCCTACCACTCATAACTATAAATATGGAAGTGTTGCTACTCCTAGTCTTCCACAACCTACAAGGTTGACACCACACCAATTAGAAGAAAAAATAGCAAAAAGGCTTTCCTATAGTTGCAATAGAAAATACACTAAAGGTCATAAGTGTGCTAAGAAGATATTATTTTACATAGATTGTGAAGATGAGCAAGAAAAGCAACAAGAAAATTCAAAAGAAGAGGATATACACCAAGAACCAAGCCTAGAGAAAGAAGAAATGAATCTGAATATATCATGTAATGCATTAGAAAGAATTGCCACTCCTCAAACTCTCAAGATAGAAGCACATATCATGAAGAAAAAGGTAATAATGTTGATTGATTCGGGTAGTACCCATAATTTTATTCATTACAAGGTAGCCTAGGAATTGAATTTCTTCCTATATCCAGCACTAGAGTGTCAAGTGATGGTTGAAAATGGGGGAGCTATAAATTTCTCTATAAAGTGAGGTAATATCAATCTAACCATGTGCGAATATGTATTGAATATTCCAATGCTTTCCATTCTAATGCGTGGTGTTGATGTTGTATTAGGAGTCCAATGGTTATAGTCTTTGGGTACGATAGCCTTTAATTTTCAAGAACTTCTCTTGAATTGCTTTTGGAAAGGAAAGGAAGTTGAATAAGGGGTATCGAAGGGAAAACAGGAAATATAATTATCTCTAATGGCATGAGAAATCTTCTAAAGAAAGAAAAATGAGGCGTAATTGCACAATTATGCTGACTAAAGGTTCAAACATCAAAATCATATATTTCACCAAGTTTCCAAAAAGTGTTGGACAATCATTCCAAGTTTTTTTAGACTCTCAAAGGCCTTCCAACTATTTGTGATCATGACCATGCTATTCATATGATTCCAGGAATTGCTCCTCCAAACATCAAGCCTTACTGATATCCATATGCCCAAAAGAGTGAAATTGAAAGTATGGTTGCAAAATTGCTAGAGGTTGATATAATTCAACCTTGTGAAAGTTATTTCTCTACTCCAGTAATATTGGTTCATAACAAGGATGGATCATGGTGCATGTGCCTAAATTATAAGGAGCTCCACAAGCTCACTGTTAAATATAAATTTCCCATTCTTGTCATTGATGAATTATTGGATGAATTACATGGAGCAATTTACTTCACCAAGCTAGATCTTCATTCAGGATATCATAAAATTAAAATGAATACTAAAGACACTTTGAAAACAACATTTAGAATTCATAAGGGTCATTATGAATTTTCAGTCATGCCTTTTGGCCTTACCCATGCACCTTCTACATTTCAAGGTTTCGTGAATTCAATTTTTAAACCCTTCCTTAGAAAACTTGTGTTAGTATTTTTTGATGATATACTTTTCTACAAAAAGTCTTGGAAGGATCATGTTCAACATGTTGATAGGCTGATTAAACTATTGGATTAGAAACAATTATATGCAAAAACCTCCAAAATTTTCTTTGGAGTACACGAGGTGGAATATCTGGGTCATATTGTATCTCATGAGGGTGTTAATGTAGACCCTAAAAATATTAAAGCCATTAAGGAATGGAAAATCCCTGCAAACATAAAGCATGTGTGAGGATTTCTCAGGATGAAAGGGTATTATCACAAGTTTTTTAAGAATTATGGGAGAATAGCAACACCTCTAACAACATTACTAAAGACAGATGCAGTTTCTTGGACTCCAAAAGAAACTAAGGCCTTTGAACATCTTAAAGAGATAATGTGCCAAGAATCGTTCGTAGCTACGTCAGACTTCATAAAAACTTTAATTGTGGAATATGATGCCTCGAGAAATGGAATTGGTGGTGTTTTAATGCAAGAAGTAAGACCCATTTCTTTTGAAAGTTGTCCAAGCAAAGGGAAGTATTTACACAAACGTATTTATGAGAAGGAAATGTTGGCAATACTACATGCACTAAAGCAATGGTGACCTTACCTAATATGAAGACACTTGAAGATAAAAATAGATCATGATAGACTTAAAACATTTTTGGAACAAATATTATCTTCAAAAGAGGAGCCAAAATGGATCACAAAGATGTTGGTTTGATATTGAAATCATCTATAAAAAAGGAAGAAAAATGTTGTTGTTGATGCACTATCAAGAGAGGATGAGGATATGGAAGCATTTATTTGTTCCATTTCTGTTATCCAACCATATTAGATAACTAAAGCAAGGGATGAATGGAAGAATGACAAAGAAGTGTGGACACTCATTCAAAAGTCATAGAAATATCCCAGTACATCTAATGCATTTAGCTATAAAAATGATTCATTATGGTGAAAATATCGTTAATATCTTTGTAAGAATTCCCAACTCAAACAAAATATTGTTTTGGAATTGCACACCTCTCCCATAGGAGGGCACTTATGATTTTTAAAAACCTACATTGTTAAGAAGGATTCTTTTGTGATGGCCTTAAATATGATATTCAAAGGTTTGTGAAGGAATGTTTTGTTTGCCAACAAAATAAAGTTGAGACAATTAAGATATCGGGTTTGTTACAACCTTTATCTATTCCAAGTCAACATTGGGAGGAAGTTTTAATGGATTTTACCACAACTTTACCCAAGTCCGAACAAAAAAGTATCGTCATGGTGGTAGTTGATCGACTTACAAAGTATGCACACTTTTGTGCATCATCCATTTAAATATAGTACAAATTCTACTGCATTTATGGAAATAATTCAAAGGATACATGGAAACCCAAAGATTATTGTAAGTGACAGAGATCCTATTTTTACTGGAATTTTTTGGACGAAATTATTTTCTTCTATTCATACTCAATTAGCTCATAGCTCATCTTATCATCCTTAATATAATAGGAAAATTGAGATGGTGAACAAATGTTTGGAAGGTTATATTTTTTGCTTTATATTTGATAAACAAATACAGTGGGTTAAGAGGTTACCTTTGTCTAAATGGTGGTATAACACTTCCTTCCATAGTGCATAAAAAATGACCACATTTATGGTATTTTATGGATATCATCCACTGTCCATCACATCATCTTTAAGAGAAAATTATAATACTCAAGTAGTGGAAGATCAAATCGAGCATCAACAACAAGTTCTCCAACTCTTAACAGATAATCTCACTTTGGTACAAAATCGAATGAAACAACAAGAAGATCAACATTGTAGTGAAACATGTTTTGATGAAGGTGACCGGGTATTTTTATGACTACAACCATAGAAACAAATTTGCCTAAAGAAAGATAAGAAGGATAATAAATTATCACCAAAGTATTATGGTCCTTACAAGGTGTTGCAAATGATTGGTACTATGGCATACAAATTGGAGCTTTTTGCATCTTCTTGAGTGCACCTAGTTTTCCATGTTTCGTGCTTACGGAAGGTTATAGGTGACAAGCTCCCAATTAAAAACATATTTCCAGAGCTTGATAATGAAGGAAAAACCATATTAGAAACTGAAGGAGTCATGGAAACAAGAACTCGACATCTACAAAATCGATCAATTTCAAAGTGCCTCATCAAGTGGAAGAACTTACCCGCTAAACATTCCACATGGGAGGATGATAATTTTATAAAGAAGAATCCAGAACAACTCAAGCTTTTAGGACAACACTTTTTTGAAGGAGATATGGGCATGTTAGGTCCCTATAATACTAGTGTAGCCCCTTATTTTTGTGCCCATCTAGTCCCTATATTGTTATTATTATACCCCATAGAAGCCCACTACTTGTTATTGTTGTGCCCTTACATTATTATTGTTATGTCAGCTCTAGTTATATTGTGGCCCCTTTGAATCCTATATATAGAAAGGAGGTTTTTTCATTTGAATCATCTAAGAATTATTCATTTATGTAATGTAATGTAGGTTTCCCCCTCAAAGAGTATAAGTTTTAAATTGTTGATCTATCTATTTCTGACTTGGTTGCATAACATTTAGGGATTCATATTCTACACTTAGATTTTTGGACCTTTAGGGTTATTTCTTAATGTTAAAAGGTCACTCTTTTGACCTCTTATAATAGATTTGGTGATGAGTTTATATACCATCTCTCTCTTTAGAGATAATCTACAACCATTTTAGTTAGTTTGTGTTTTTGTTTTGCAGTATACTACTATTTTATTTATTAATAGAAGTTGGGGGTTTCCACTAATATTATTTGCTGTCTATAATATTGTCCAAATGTTTGTGTGTCACAATTCCTTTCTTGCCTTTTTATTTTGGTGCCTTCTACAAACCCAATTAGTGGTAACAAAAGAAATTTTCACCCTATTTGTTCCAATGCATGTCCTTAACAAGGTCAGTGTACAAAGATTTGGGTCTCAAGATATTTTTTCTTGGGAATCATCACTTTAACCATCAAAACTAACCGCGAGTGGTGTAAGAAAATAGATATGATGGAGCGGGAGATCCTATCAAATTGTTTTTCAAAAAAACACTCACATAATGTAGGAACAAAATGAGTGATGAGGGTGTGCTAATTATATTTGAAAATGATACATGCAAGATGGTTGGAGAAATGGTGTTGTTCTAGGTATTTTATATTAGAAATCTATACAATATGAATTAGTGATGGGTGTAATAGTATTTTTGTCCCTAAGAATGAAATTAGAAAACTCCTAAGCTTGGTATAGAGAAGGCAATGCTCTAGCATCAAAGAATGGGATATACTATAATGAAAGGCCTTCATGCATTACATAGTAAAGGAATCATTAAAAGTCTCTCTAATTTTTCTTTAGATTATAATTTTTGTGAGTGTTATGTATATGGTAAATAGAATCAAGTGAGATTCCCGTTTGGTGTGACCAAGGAAAAAGGATCCCAGAGTTGATACCATGTTTCATTTGTAAATTATTTCTCTAGAAAAACATGGTTATTTTTTCCTACAAAAGAATTATGAAGCATTTGGTAAATTCAAAGAATTTTAAGCCTTTTTTTTTTAACTAGACACGTAAAAAATAACAGGGAAAATATGATCCCATATGCACCTCGCAAGAATACATCTACAAAATGGATAAATATGATCCAAATGTAAAAGGTAATAAATATTCCTAGTTTTCTATGAGTGGAACATATATTAAAGATAGAGGTATTAAGTATTACATGTTAGTTGATTAATCAATCTCCTACATAAATACTAGTTGATAATATCCTTCCTGAAGCATGGAATAATAACAAACCTTCTCTTTATCTTCTCAAAGATTTCAATTGACACTTATGTTCGTGTTCCCAAGGATAAAAGGAGAAAGCAAGATAATAAAGTAGAAAAATGTAGTTTATCAGTTTTAAATATGTAGTAAAAGCTACAAAATTTGGAATCCAATAATAATGAAGACTATTTTTAGTCATGATATGATATTCAAATATGATAAAAATGTTACCAAATATGAAGAAGAAACAAAGCATGAAACCAAAAAAAATATAGTTTAAGCTAGAAAATGGAGAATCTAATTTAACAGATCAGGATGATTCAAATTAATATATTGAGGAGGGAGAAACATAGACCAAGTTCTCAAGGATATTTTTTCTAATAATAAAAAAAACATAAAGGTATAGTCCACTCGATTTTTTGGTTTTTTAATATGTTCAATTGATGATGATTTAAGGTAATTGATTCTAAGAAAGGTAAACTCTTAAAGAAGGTCATGTTTGAAGAAATGGATACCTTAGCAAAAAATTTACACATATGACTTCGTCAAATTACCTAATGGAATAAACATGTTTTTAACAAATAGATGTTCAAAAAGAAGCTTAATGCAAAGGCCTAAAAGGTAAGTACAATGCTTACCTAGCCACAAAGGGATATTCCCAAGTGGTGAGAATTGATTTTGGTGACATGAGAATTGATTTTGGTGACATTTTCTCTCTGGTTGCAAAATTAACTTCCATTAGATTTATATTGTCTCTTGGTGTTGTGTTTGATATTAAACGTGAATAAATAGATGTTAAGCCAACATACTCACAGATGGACCTAGAAGAATAAATTGACATGAAATAGCCTAAAGGGTTCACAATGAAGGGTAAGAAGGAATTGGTTTGTAATATGAAAAAAGTAGCTTAAAGGGTTCATAATGAAGGGTAAGAAGGAATTGGTTTGTAATATGAAAAAATTCCCTACATGGGTTGAAGTAATCCCTAAGAAATACTCAAACTAGGATTTATGAGAAGTAATGTTGACCATTATTTTTATTCTAATCAAGTTACTGATGACTTATTATGTAGTGTTGTAGGGTATAAAATGGTTATTGAAGAAGTCCAATACAAAGGCTTAGTAAAAAATTACAAGGTTTTCTTAGCAGAAAAAAGGATATTTCTAAGTGAAGGGAATTGATTTTGGTGAGATTTTATCTTTTACTACAAAAATTGAATTCCATTAGGTTTCTAATTGTCTCTTTTTGTTGCATTTGATATTGAATGTATAAAAAATAAATTTAAAGGAAACATATTTACATAGGAACCTAGAAGAAGAAATATACATAAAGTAACCTAAATGGTTCACAATGAAAAATAAAAAAACATTGGTTTGCAATATAAAGAAGTTCATACATCGCTTGAAGAAATTCTCAAGAAATAATTGGAATGTGATTGGTGAGAAGTGTGGTTGATTATTCTATGTCTTTAAATTAGGTTGGTAATCAGTTTGTTTTTGTATTATTGTATATTGATTAAACGTTGTTATTCATAAACAATGATAACAATGAGAATATCATTAGGAAGACAAATTATCCCCAAGTTTGACTTATAGGGCCTTGACTTTACAAACTTTGTTTTGGACATGGATATTAAAAGAGACAATGTTGATAGGAAATTTTGGTTAATCCATAAGAAGTATGTTGAGACGATTTTATAGTTATAATAGGGATGAATGTAAAATATTCAAATTTCTTATTCTTGTCAGCGAAAAGATATATGTAGAAAAATGTCCAATCAGAGAATGAGAGGAAGAAGTCATCTCTCATGTTCCCTAGGCCAATGTTGTTGGTAATTTGATACATGGATTTAATAATCCTCGAGAAATAATTGGATTATGATTGGTGAGAAACAACGCTGATTATTATCTATGTTCCAATTAGGTTGGTGATAATTTTTATTTGTGTAGTATTTTATATTAATTATATGTTGTTATTAAGAAACAACAAGAATATCATTAAGGAGACAAAATATCCTCAAGTTTGACTTAAAGTAACTTAATGTATGTTAAAAACTTTGTTTTGGGCATGGAGATTATATGATACCATGTCGATAGGAAACTTTGCTAAACCCATAAGAAGTATGTTGAGATAATTTTAGAGTTATAATAGGCATCAATGTAAAACAATCAAGGTTCTTATTCCTGTAGGTAAAAAATTGTTGTAGAAAAATGTCTTATGACATAATAAGAGGTAGAAGACATCTCTCATGTTCCTTATGTTAATGTTGTCGGTAATTTGATATATGTTATGATTTGTATTAGAAAATATATTTTCCATGCAACGGGAGTTTTCAACCAATATATGTTGAAACAAAAAAATGAGCACTAGAAACTTGCAAAAGAAGCTCTTTAGGTGTTTGTGTGGCACTACAAATTATCCAAGTTGCTACTAGGAATACTTGGACCAAACAGAGTGATAAATGTACAACGATTTGTTGACATATACTTATCTAAAGATCTTGATCATAAAAGATCTTCAAGTGTTTATTTGTTTAACCTATTTGGAGGATAAATATTTTCGATGAGCATTAGGAAAGTTGTAGTTTCACTTTCAACTACAGAAGCTAAGTGCATGGTAATCACCCATGCAAGTAAGGATATTCCCATTATATAGATTGTATTTAGGTATTGGTTTTTTAGTACAACCTATTAAGTTATGTTGGAATAATCAAAGTGAAATTTCTTAACAAAGAACATTGTGTATCATGCTAACATGTGGCATATTGATGTGGAGTACTACTTTGTGGGACATGGTTGAAGACAAGAAAGTGTCACTAGACAAGGTTTACAACTTGAAGAATGTTGCAAACTTATTGATGGGCTTTGCTAGTATTGAGAAGTTCTCTTGGTGTATAAAATCAATGGAAATTGTTTTCCTAAATTCTTGACCTTATAAATCCTAGACCCAATTGTTTTGCAAAGAAAACAATAAGTGGAAGAATGTTGGATATGTGTTATATTATTTGCATGTAGATTATGCATTCATGCATGAGGTGTTAACTATAAGATGTTGACATGGACTTATCCATGAGAGTTAGCTTAGGTTTGGTTGTGATATTTGGATTTTATCCTTCATGACCATGTTATGAAACCAGCTCACAAAAAGATAGAAAAGAGAGATCAACGCCTTAGAATTCAGCCTCTTCGAGGGAGAAACCTCCTTTACATTACACAAATGAGAAATTCTTCGATGATTCAAATGACAAAACCTCCTTTCTATATATAAGAGTCTAAGGAGTCACAATATAACCTAGCTGACCTAACAATAATAATATAAAGCCACAAAAATAACAATAGAGGGATTCTATGGGGTCACAATAACAAAAAAATGGGGACAATAGGGCACAACAATATTATAATGGATACAACTACCATAGTAATGGGGTAATCACTAGTATTATAGGGACCTAACATGCCCCTCTCCTTCAAAAAAGTGTTGTACTCAATGCTTGAGTAGTTATAGATGCTTCTGTATCAAATTTGCATCCTCCCATGTGGAATCTTCAATGGATAAGTCCTTCCACTTGATGAGATATTCCGAAATTGATCAATTTCGTCGTTGTCGAGTTCTTGTTTTTGTGACTGCTTCCGATTCCAATATAATTTTTCCTTCCTCGTCAAGTTCTGGCAATATTGTTTGAACTGAGAGCTCATCACCTATAACCATCTTTAAACTTGAAACATGGAAAACTTGGTGCACTCGAGATGCTGCAGAAAGCTCCAATTTGTATGCCATATTACCAATCTTTTGCAACACCTTGTACAAACCATAATACCTTGGTGATAATTTATTATCCTTCTTAGCTTGCTTGAGGGACATTTGTTTATATGGTTGTAGTCGTAGGAATACCCAATCACCTACATCAAACCTTCTTTCGCTGTGATGTTGATCTGCCTGTTGTTTCATTCTATTTTGTGCCAACACAAGGTTATCCTTTAAGAGTTGGAGGACTTGTTGTTGATGTTCGATGTGATGTTCCACTGCTTGAACCTTAGACTTTTCTCTTAAATATGATGTGATGGATGGTGGCTGATATCCATAAAGTGCCATAAATGGGGTCATTTTTGTTGCTGTATGGAAGGAAGTGTTATACCACCATTCAGC
>APFE031634805.1:103156-124771 GCA_000404065.3 Pinus taeda
TTTTCTTCCTCCTCTTCACAATCTATGTAGAATAATTTCTTCTCAGCACACTTATGACCTTTAGTGTATTTGTTATCACAACTGTAACAAAGCCCTTTTGCTCTTTTCTCTTCCAATTGTTTAGGTGTCAACCTTATAGGTTGTGGAAGACTAGCGGAAACAACACTTCCATCTTTATAGTTGTGAGTGGTATGCTTCCTGGTTGCCATAATTTTGCTTTCCATTTTTCTTGCTAACCTGAATGACTTCTCTAATGAATCAGGTTCCCAAAGGCGAACATCATGTTGGATATTATCCTTTAAAGACCCTATGAACACATCAATCCTATGCTCCTCTGGAATATCTTTTACCCTTATGTTCAATTTTTGGAACTCCTCAATGTGCTCCATTATTGAACACTTTTGTTTGAGACTTATCAATTGGCTAAAAAAAGTGTTGCTTTTTGTATCCTCATAGTGTGCTGTCAATTCTTTCGTAAAAATTGCTCGTGATAATTTGTTTACGAGAGCAAAGTCATTGATACCATACAGATTGATTTGGTTCCAAATATAAAGTTGCAATACGTACCTTTTGTGTGTTTTGTACATTATTGAGATCGAAAAAATTCTCCTTCTATAATATCCATGTTGCGGGATCCTTGCCATCAAACTTCCTCATATCGATTTTTGGAATATGGTTGGTATTCAATCCAACATTAGTCTATGGAATCATGATTAACATTTATTTTGTTCTCATCATAACTTTCCTTTACTACCCTTTCACCATTAGTGACCATTTCTTGTAGCAATTTATTCATATTTATCTTCAATTCTTCCATCTTATCATCCATGCCATCAATTTTAGCGTCCATGCCATTCATCTTAGCTTCCATGCCATCCATCTTAGCTTCTACGCATTTCTTTAAAAAATCCATCTTAGCTTCTACACCTTTCTTTAAACCATCCATATTAGCTTATACATCTTTCCTTAAACCATCCATCTTAGATTCTGTTGCTTTTTGTGCAAGTGACACTTGTTGCACTTAATCTCATAATTTTGATATATCATGTTGCATTTCTTCCTCTTCTTCATGAGTCATGCTAGAGCTTTCAGGTTGCTTACTAGGTTTTTGCATTTTCTTTCTTCAGAGCATCCATTACTGATAATAATTCTTTACTATGCCCTTTGAATTCCTTCAAACTAATTTTTCAAACCAAGCTTATGCAAAAATTTAAAAAAAACTACACACCTTTTTTCACTTTGTAGAAGCTTGATATTGAATCTGATGTATCTCTGCAATTTCGAATCATTGAGTTCTGAAATTGCAACCTATAGTAGCTCTCTGTGTCCTCTTTCCAATGCCAACAGTTTGATCCAAATTGGATTCTCCAAGGAAGAGTTATGAACACTCTCCCAAGATGACCTGATTATAGACCTTTCGAGAAGAGTGAACTTGTATGAAGTGCCACATGTCACTGTTTCAACCTTTGGCTCTATAAAATATATAAAAGCAACTAGAGTCTATCCTCTTTCTGTACCTTCTTACAAAATTTGAATCCGATGCTCAGAGAGAAAGTTATGTCGATTTTCCCCAGGTCACCTATTTGGAATGTAATTCAGGAGTCTACAAAAAGACCGACTTCATCAGATCATGTCTCTGCAGTTATAGTGCCAAAAGCTCTAAAATTCGGACCCAAGGTTCAGTACGATTTCACTTTAGATGGGATTTTTTTCGCTTCTGAAACATCGCAAAACAAAATAAATATAATAAATAAAATAAAAATAAATAAAAAAAAATAAAATAAAATATAAGCAAAAATCCATGATGAAAACCTTTCTGCGAGCCCAACAAAAACCCTAGAATCCAAACTCTCATACCCAGATGTTTATGAAAACATAACTCACAAAAGAGATAGAAAAAGAGAGATCAATACCTTAGAAATTCAGCCTCCTTCGAGGGGCGCAATCCTCCTTTAAATTTACAATAATGAAGAATTCCTTCGATGATTCAAATGACAAACCTCCCTTTCTACTATATAGGAGTCCTAGAGGATCCAATATATACCCACCAACCTAACAATAATAATATAAAGCCACAAAAATAACAATAGAGGGATTCTATGGGGCACAACAATAAAAATATGGGGACAATAGGGGTACAACAATATTAATAAGGGATACAACTACAATAGTAATGGGGTAATCACTAGTATTATAGAGACCTAACAGACCAAGGTGTTTTGGCCCATTGTAATCTAATCCAAATTGATGGATTAGAGTTATAATTTAATATAGGTTAGCTGGTTATGGTATTAGATGTCGTGGAAAACATTCAATATTGTGTTGTGAAAAAGTTGGCTACTACAATGAGAAGCTAGAAGTATGACTCTAAATTAGGTAATTTTCCTAATTAGGAGTTTATACACTAAATCTGTATATATTGTGTGTGTGCCATTAATGTTCTTTTATTTTTCTTCAGAATTCGTATGTATTATGTGTGTGCCATTAATGTTTTGTATGTATTATGTGTGTGCCATTAATTTTTCTTTAGAATTTTAATGCTTTGCTTCGCTAAAAGTTTAATTTTTAAAAAGTTTGTTAGGTCATGATTAAAGGTGATATGCTTACTAAATTTAAATCTTTGGTTTCCAAGCAGGGTTATAAAAATATCAATGGCATCCAATTTACCAGAGGGACTTAAAAATTTTGAAGCAATTGAGAAGGAATATGTCTCTCACTAAATTACAATATCTCAAACTTGGGGTTTCACAAATGAAGTATTGAGCCTTTTCAAGTGTCTCTTGATTTTGTCCCATGTCGACTCTCCCTTAAGTGCAAGTAGCTTTGTGAGAAAACACTTACCTTAGCTAAGTTCATCACGACATTAGAAGTTGAGATCGTGGATAATGAATTGCAAATATTGAATGGCTTCCCATGTGAATTTTGTAAAGCCATGTGGAATGTTATGAGCCCCAATCTACTCCAAGTTTATGGAGTCCTAACCTCTCCATGTTTCCAAGTCTTTAGTTATCATTCTAGAAATTCCATGGGGACTCCCGTTATAAAATCCTATGTATCTCTCTCAGTTAATCAAGATAAATTAGTGAATTTTTCTATTTTAATATCCATCATGCAAATGTATCATCTTTTACATCCCCTGTATGTGGTAGAAATTATATCCCATATCTATGACATCTATCAGAGAATGGATCAAGGCTTGTGATTAGACCTAGATATGAGTGATTGTCCGATGGATACTTTTCCAATGATTTCTTTCTTAATATGATTAAGAACACACATCTTATAAGGAAACACCTTGAATTGCATTCATATTATTTTTTAGGTCCTTAGATCAAAGATAAAGAAGGAAAAAACATTATGTTTCTGTTAGGGCTAAAGAAATACACCTAACAAATTGGCGAAGAAAATGAACTAATTTAACTAGGGAACGCATTAAAGTTCCTTGGGATCCTACTCGCATTTTAGAATTCCCTAAATGAACTATAAAATAAAGTGATCCAAATGATTGAAAGATAGATGGAGAATGGCATCATAAGGTCATTTTCTAACAAATTCCCTAAATGAACTAAATAATAAATATTTGTCTGATAAAACCACACTGTAAGAATATATGTCAAATAAATTCACAGTGGAGCCATTCCAATAATTAAACTCAAAACCTCTCACACCCTTAATGAGAATCATACAACTTGACCAAATTCCCTTCATGTTGTTAATGGCCTGGATAACAATATCTAAACAAGATTGAAATGCAATGTTATACCCGCCTAAGGAGGACACAACCATAAAACTAAGAATGAAACAGTAGAAAATATCATAATTGTGGTATTGGTATTTGAAATGTATAGCAGTTTGAATGTGCAACATCAATCTGTAAACATCCAAGGGCTAACCCAGATGTAGAACATTGTTTCTTCATCGCAGTTGTGGTGACCGAATGGAGCTTTTGCACCATCTCTTGCAATTAGTCCTCCTATGTGAGGGTTCCTGCATTTGAGCATGCCAACAACAAATAATGTTCCTATTTTTGGTATTGGCTTTCGAAATTTACAAAAGTGTGAATTGGAAAAATCAATGTTATAAAAATCTAAGGCCCAAACCAGAACTGAAAACATTGTTAACATTGTTTGTTCACCATAGTTTAGGACAGCCGAATTGAGCTTGTATGCCATCTCTTGCAAATTATTTAGTCCCCACATAATTATTAGTTGTTATTGTTCATATTTCTGGTATATTGGTAATTATTAATTGCTATTGTTCATATTTGTTTGAAATTTATGACAGACTGAATTGGCAACTTCAATACTATAAAAGTCCAAAACCAGGTCCCAAACTAGACCTAAAAACATTGTTTGTTCACCACAATTCAGGATAACCGAATTGAGCTCCTACTCCATCTCTTACAGATTATTTTATCCCCACTTAATTAAAAATTGTCTCTTGGATATAGCTATTTTAGAAATAAGAAATAGAAGATTGAAATAAGCACAATCTAAAAAGGTTTGCCAGATAGCTAGTATCTTGTAATTTATTAAATAACAATTTTAGAATTATTGAAAATTCTCATTTTTTAAATATGACCTTAACTCCATTATTTTTAGAACCTATCTATTGCAATTTTCTTGATTGTGAGTCCACAAGTGCCCTGTGCTAAGCAATAAGTATATGTATGAGTCACGGAGTAACCATTGGTGTATGTTTTATATATAAAAATATATGATATGGAACTTTCATCAACTTATTTGTAATAAATAAGTGTGTAGAGTGGTAGTAACTAACATAAGATAAAATATTCTTTAAAAAATTCAATCACTCATACATTGATTTTGTGATATAACACATACTGGCAACCGCGAGAATAGAGAAAATATTGCCAAAGAAATAAAGGAAGATGATCAAAGAGACTAAAAAACTGCCAACCTGACTTTCATGCTCCCAATCAGCCCTTCATCCTAAATATTTCACTCTTTCTACACATTTAATAACTATACGTGAAAAAAATTATTGTGTACTTTAATTTGTGAGATTCATAGTTCTTTCAAAAAGATTATAAGTCAAGTCTCTCGTGCTCCTAATAAACGCTTCACTCTCAATATTTCACTCTTAATAATCACACGAAGGATATTTTATATTTTTATTTCAAGTTTGATTTTTTTAGTAATAATGCTTTTGGGAGCAGTAAAGAAATTTGTTTTGTTCTTTTTAAAAACTTACAACTACTAAACAAAACTTACAGTTACGAAGCTCCTAATCTGTGCTTCACTTTCAATATTTCACTCTTAATAATCACACATAAAGGATATTTTATATTTTTATTTTAGATTTGAATTTTCAGTAATAATTCTTTTGGGAGCAGTGAAGAAATGTGTTTTTTTCTTTTTAAAAAATTACAATTGTTGAACAAAACTTATAGTTATGAGGCATCCACATATGCTCTTCTCAAATATGAGAGTCAAATATGGGACTCATGCGGCACACGATAGATAATATTCACAAGTTTAATAATTTTTATTTTAATGTTCTAAAATATAGCGTGGTTTTGTGAAAACTATTGGGGCAGGTGGCCTCATGCATGTAATCGCTCACCAATAGCTTATTACAGAGTTATGACTGAAAACAAGCCTCGTCCATGTAAATTGGTTTATTGTTGGCTCAAACCATAGGCTTTCTGGGTCAATTACCTCTGTCTTCAATCTTGTATATGTCGTGATTTTTTATATTTTATTATTTTTTGTGATTCAAATTTTGTAAGTTTGAGCTTTCTTATCAATTTTTTATGATTCAAACATACATGTTCTGTAAACTTGAGCTTTCTTGATGCAGTTTATAAGTTTGAGCTTTCTTGATGCAGTTTATAACCCATTAGCAAATGTTGCAGTAGCTTGAATAACAACTTTTTTGGCATCATAATAGGTCCTTTTGTGACAGTATCAACAACTCACTTACGATCCAAGGGGAAATTAAAACCTTGATGGTGAGGTGGGAAGCTGCGCAAGGAGAAGATAAGGGTAGGCAAATATTTTCTCAAAGAATGGAGGAAAACAATGTAGCCATATCGAAACTGCTGCAAAAGAATCTCTAGCAATAAATCTAGCAGTGAAATCCCTTGGTTGAGACTTTTGATTGAAGTCACTTTACACCCTAGGTTGAGCATCATAGTTCAGCATCTGGTGTTTCTCCTCAATGTGGCAAGTTACTTCCCTCCTCCTCATTATATCTCTAGCGGTAGAGATCAATAAACCATTTCTGTTGGAGGAAGTAGAGACATTCACTTCAGTAACGGGGTAACGGTGTGAAGCAAGGTTTTGAGCATCTGCCATGATAACACAGGAATCATTATAGATTCTCGGGTAGGATTAAAATAAAGGGTAGTACCGAGACTTACTTGCGGCTTGGCATATTAATGATCCCATGAGGCTTGAACTTGTGTCCATCATCACCTAACCACCCCACTGCTACACCATGTACATGGTTGCAAAAAGGTTTCTATTGTGACTTATGACTTATAACTACCCCACCGCTGCACCATCTACTTTATTGCAAAAATGATATTTCTATTGACTTATAGTGACAGAGATAGAGGTGTAAATAAAACAAAGACAGGTTAGAATTGAGATAGAGATTGGATGAGGAAGACAAATTGAAATAGAAATGAAGAGGGAAGTCGAATTGTGTTTCAGCAAACCCATTAATAAGTAAATTACCTATCATTGATTGACTTAAATAAAAATATTTGTAGTTCATATGAATGCATTCCAGTTGATATGAATGAAAAAAAACTTCAAGCAATTTTCTCAAACAAAAGCAAACAATTTTCTCAAACAAAAGAAAAATGTTAGCATTTCATGTAAGTTTTAGCGGTTCATGCAAGTCACATTTGATATAAACAACAATGTGAGACATACTTTTTAAACATATGTCAGACATCTTGCTTTTCAAGTTAGCAATTCATGTAAGTTACATATAAAGCAAGTTAGCAGTTCATGTAAGTTACATATGATATGAACAACAATGTGAGACATACTTTTAAGATGTAAGCCATACATTTGTAAGTTACATTTGATATGAACTTTTAAGATGTAAGCCAGACATCTTTTCAAGTATGCCTTTTCATACCTGCAACCTGCTACCATAGACTATACCCTATAGACTATACCCTTTCATTTAGTTTGCTACCATGCTACCATAGAATACACCCTTTCATTTACTCTCTCAGCACCTGAGACATGCTTTTAAAATGTAAGCCAGACATCTTTTCAAGTATGCCTTTTTCGTACCTGCAACCTGATACATAGACTAACCCTTTCATTTAGTCTGCTACCATGCTACCATAGACTACACTCTTTCATTTAGTCTCTCAACATCTTTCATCTCTTGGCACCAAATGAAATGAGTCATATCTTTGAAGTTCATTCATCTATCTTTTTGGAGAAGAATGCCTAGCTCCTAATGAGTTTAAGATGGATGGCATTGGTGGCGGGTGGAAGAAAGCAGGAGGGATGGCGATGGTGGCAAATGGAAGTAAGCAAGAGGTGGTGTGGCAGGTGTAAGTAGGCTTTGTGGCAATTGTAAGTAGGGGAGGAATTAATATAAATGCTGAAATGTTTTTTTAAACAATTTACATTACATAAAATGCTACGAATTAATGCTATCTTTGAGGTTAGCATTAGTTAGCATCAATTCATTTTTATGGTAATTTTATTGATGGCTAGTGTCCAAAAACTTAGGATATTGTCATTTTCCCGCCATAAGGCCTCCAATACAATACCCAATCACACACTCACAAATTTTTTAAAAATACTATTAAAACATAACGATGGTTTAAAACTTTCCTTAAAATGCACTTACTAAAATAATTGAACAGGGAACTGATGCACGCTCAACACATAAAAATCACTATATACCCACCTAAGCTAGTATAATAAGAGTATTATTTAATTTGGCACATCTAGATTCTAGAGGCGTGTGTAAGCCATCCTAGAACTTCTTTCCATATCAACAAATAATGGATTCTATAAACCAAACCATAGGAAATATGAAAGTACAAATTAATTTTGTAGATGAGTGTCTTAAGTTGGCATATTCAACTAACACGACAATCCCGACATCTATTTTTCTTATTGTTGCATGCCTACTTGAATGCCAATCACAAAATTAAAATTAAAATTAATAAAAATTATCAAACTTTTACTAATAATATTATTATAATATTCAATATAATATTAAAATAGTTGTTCCATTTATAATATCGAGATATAATATTTATTTATCACACAACAATTCTTTTGAGCTAAATTTATATTATCAATTTATAAAAACATAATATTTTTTTGTTACAGAACAACTAAATTATTAAACAATTTAACAAATTACTAACGGTTAATTTCCAACAACTAATTCTCACTCTCAGTGGTGATGCATCCTTGCTATTTATTCCCTTCTATCTATTGATTTCTCACCTTGTCATGAGAATGAACCACATTAGCTAGTTGGAAAGGTCGACCCAATTTCAACGATGTGATTAACCTGAAAGACTGATATATACATTATGGATCACAAAAGTCTTAAATCTAACATTATCACCCTATATAGAAGGAAAAAGGTTAACCAGGCACATCAATTTGAACAGGCACATTGACATTCCAAAAATAAGCATACTTTTGTTAAATCCAGTTTAATAATTCCAAAATTAATCATATTTTTCTTAAATCTAGTTTGGCTCTGATTGGATCCGAGATTGGTTTATTGAGGAGGGATCTCGATCGATTATCCCGTAGGCTTCTTTCTCTCCATTTGGATCTTGCTAATAAGGTTTTGATTTTTCTTTGGAGACTGGTTGATGGCAATTCCGCGGCAAAGGCCCTGCGGCTAGAGGAACTATCCAAGAAAAAATAAAACACTAAATTTGATAAATTAATGAGATGTGGGATGCACGTTTCTGATTATGGATCTGACCCGGATTCCACACTGCAATTATCATCTAGTGAGGTTAATAAGGATCAGATAGCAGCTTTAAATCTATTGGTTAGCGTGCTTAATTCACTTAATTCAGATTCTAGCTCATCTCAGTCTAGATCTGTCATTAATGAGCAGATTGCGGCTTTGAAAGATCGGACTAGCTCGCCCATCACACTCTCCAGGTTGTCTCGGCCCAAAGCAACAGATTCTGCACCATTTTCTTCCCATGCACTCATCATTGTTCCTTTGTCTCCTACTGCAGGCGTCTACATTTGGAACCCTCTCAGCGGGATTAACTCAAATAACTTGTTGGATGAAGCAGGTTTTCTTGCCAGCGACCCTGGCTTTGATACTGCCCCCTTCAACTTTTCTGCGGCTCCTCCAGATCTGGTTCTTCCTCCAAATTCGGTTCTCCCGTCACCTGATTTGCGTGACCCTGCTTCCGCACCCTCGCTATCCCTCTCTGACCTTATTTCTTCCACTCCGTCACCTTCCACTCCATCCTCTTACCTGCAACCACCCTCCCCGCCCTGCGTCATCCCTCCACCTCTCGAGTCCCTGAACACCGATGCTATCTCCGCTCTATCCTCCAATACCATCAACCAACTGGGCTCGGTCTTTTTAAACGGCATTGATGGCTCTTCCAATAAAATTAAAAGTGAAAACATTAACGTAGATAGTTATAACACTAATAATCATAAAAAGAATAACAAATATCAAATGATATTGTTAATAATACTAATATATACAATGAACATTCTTTTAGTTATATCAAATATAAGAATAAGGACTCTCTCAGTGATAATAACAACAAAACATATTCCATTTATCACCTCACTAATAATAATAACAACAACAACAACAACAATTTATTAGGAATAAAAAATGTGATCAATCTATCTAGCAAGAAATTTGACCCTTTTGTCCTTAGCCTTCTTAATAAAGGTCTCAATTTTTCCCTTGTCCCCAATAGGATTCCTACCAATGACATTATCTGTAACATCGAGTTTGGGATCAAGGACCTTCCCGACATTATCAAAGAGAGCATTAGGCGGGACTGTGTTGTGGTTCTTAGGAAGCTAAGCCTCTTAGGAAAAACCTGAGCAAGGCCGAGTTTCTTGCCCTTAAATCCCTTAGGGACAACCCTGACATTGTCATCCCTAAGGCAGACAAAGGTGGGGTTGTCATCATTCTTGATAAGTCTCATTATATCCACAAAATGGTCAACCACCTTTCTAGCAATGGAAGTTACATCAAGCTCAAGAAGAATCCCATTAAGTCTATTTCTAAAGAGGTAGCATCCGCAATTAAAGTAGATTCCTCTCTACTTCCCCTCTCTCAGAAGCACCTCGAAAGCAATCCCCTTACCCTAGAACCTATGGCCTTCTAAAGATTCATAAACCTGGGGCCCCCTTAAGGCCTATTTTCAACACAATAGGTGGACCTACCTATCTTCTTGCAAAATTCCTTGCCCAAAAACTCAAGCCTCTTTTTGGTCGCATTCAGTCTTTCGTTAAAGGCTCTGCCTCCTTTGTTCAAGTGTGGAAAGATATCAAATTAGAACCTGGATATTTGTTGGTGAGTTTTGACTTTGTATCAATATACACCAAAATTCCCATCCAATAGGCCATTGATATCATTAATTGCATCACTGATGAAAACATTGCCAAGATTGTTGGCCTCTGCCTCATCTCAACTTTCTTCAGTTTCAAGGGTTAGTTATATGAGAAAACTTGCGGTGTTGTGATGGGTTCCCTTCTTTCCCCTATCATACCTAACTTGTTTATGGAAGATTTTGAGACCAAGACCTTATCCTCCACTCAATTTCACCCTAAAAAATGGAAGAGATTTGTTGATTACACGTGTGTCATTTGGCCTCATGGTCATGAGAAACTTGATTTGTTTCTTAACCACCTTAATTATTAGTTAGAGTCCATCAAGTTCACAATGGAAATTGAAGAGAATGGTCGCCTTCCCTTTCTCGGCATTCTCCTTTCTGGGAGGGATGATGGTTCCGTTTGTCACCAAGTTTTTCGAAAGAAGACCCACACGGAATAGTATCTCCATGCCAGTTCTCATCACTTCCTTGCTCTGAAATTTTAGGTTCTTAGCACCCTTACTACCTGCACTCTAAGAATATCTCATGATATCCACCTTAATCAGGAGAAATCTCATCTTCTTGAGTTTTTAAAAATAATGGGTAGAGCAGAACTGAGTGCCTCAAGTAATTTCACAAAGCCAACAAAGTGCCTAGAGTAAAACCCACCCATGTTGATCCTATCATCAAGGTTCATCTCCCATATACCAAGGGACCATGGATAGGATTGCCCATATCCTTAAAAAGATGAATGTCTCTTCTTCTTTCAAACCTCTCTAGACCATTAAAAATTCCCTTAGATCAATTAAAGACCCTATTGACCCTAAAGACACGAAAGGGGTCTACCTTATTCCCTGCTCCTATGGTATCTCCTACATTGGAGAGACAGGTAGGTCTATTAAACAAAGAATCAGTGAGCATGCAGCTGACATTAGACACAATCACTCTTGCACATCAGCCTTTGTCAATCATTCCGTGAAATCGAAACACCATGTGTGCATTGAAGAATCCGAAGTCATCGCTAGGGTTGACCATTTCCACTGCAGGAAACTCAAAGAAGTAATTGAAATAGAGAGGCATGCAAAAATCCTCAATAGGGATGATGGCTGGAAATTAAGTAAAAGCTAGATTCCAGCCCTCTCCTCTTGAACCTTCTTCCCTTCCCTCTCCTCTCCCCTTTTTGTTCTTGCTAGGTCTCCCTTCTCACCTTCACACTTTATCCCCCTTGATCGAGTATTATTTTTCTTTGTTTGGTGGTGTAGTTTATTTTTATTTTTATTTTTTTAATGTGATCAGTTTTCCTCCTTGCATATATAGTTTTGTTTTATAAATATCAATATAATTAATATATTTAATTTAAATAATAAGAATACCATAATCTAATTATAGTCTTTTTATAATATATTGAATTATAATTGAATACAAAATATTATAATAATAATTCTAAATTAATAATTTTAATATGAATACCATCAATACATTATTTAACAAATTACCAGATTCCAATTATAGTCTTTTTATCCTTATAGATATTAAAATAATAGATTAAAATAATTATATTTTATTATTATAGAAATTAATATATTGATTTAAAATATTACAATAATAGTTCTAAACTAATAATTTTAATATTATGAATCTCTATAATTATAATAATAATAAGAATACCATCAACACATTATTGATAAGATTTAATATTATTACAAGAACTAATAATATTAAATTATTAATAAATTACATTATTTAATCAATTAGTTATAGATGATTTAACTTATGATTTCTTCATAACAACTAGTTTCTAATATTATGGGTCAAACCCTAACTAACAATATTATTATAATATTTAATATAATATTAGAATTATTATTCCATTTATAATATCAAGATATAATATTTATTTATCACACAACAACTATTTTCGAGTTAAAGTTATATTATCAATTTAAAATATCGAAACATAATATTTATTTATTACATAACAACTAAACTATTAAACAATGTAACAAATTATCTAACGGCTAATTTCCAAGGGCTAGCTCTGAGTAGTGATGCATCCTTGCTATTTATTCCCTCAGATTTACGAATTTTTCACCTTGTCCTAAGGATGAACCACATTAGTTGCTTCGTAATGTCCACCCAATCTCAACGATGTGATTAATACAAAATACTAATATATACATTATGGATCACAAAAGTATTAGATCTAACAAAAATGATCAACTTTTATTAATCAAATAATTAGAGTGAAGAGAAGTGGGCCCACCACTCCCCATCTTTATTTAAATTCCTACTAAGTCATACTTTAGAATTATTGGTATTATGTATTTGTCCATCAATAATATATATTAAGTATGGAAAAATGTTTATCCACTTAGTTTTAATTCTCCATTACATGGTTTTTTTATAAATAATACATTAAGATTAAAAGAAAACTATAAAAATGTTAAATATAAACAATTATTAACAATACAAATTATTTTAGTAAGTTATCTAAAATGGAAATTATTTATCATCTTATAATTTTCAAGTTAATTGAGATTAACATTGTCTTGGAATTTTCAAACCAATTAGGTCAAAAATCTTAATTCATCTCAATTCTTATAATGAAATATATGCTTTGGAATCATATTTTCTCCTCTCCACCATATCTTCCTTCCTTATGGTGTTGCCTCTAGTCTGATTGCAAATGATTCCAAATCTATACTTCTTTTTTCTTATGGTGACAAGCACGATATAAATACTATAACAGGTTTATTCAGAGTAAGATTTGCCCCTCTTAATGAAGGTTTCTCCTACTTGGGCTTTAGATTAAAGCCAAGTAACTACAAGAATTCAAACTTGAATTGGATTATTGACAAATACAAGAAGAAACTCAACTCATGGACAAACATGTGGCAATCATTGGGTGGTAGATACATTCTTATTCAAGTTGTTCTTCAACAAATAACTGTTTATGATGCAGGAGCATCCAGCTAGGGCACCATGACCGGGTGTTGGTCTCTGCCAGGTTAGTGAATTGAGTTAACATATTGTTTGTCTTATATGTTTAGTTTGTCAGAGTAGGAGGTAGGATTTTGTTTTTATCTTAATCTTTGTTTTAGTCAAAGGCAGTTTGGTCAGTTAGGGTTATTTACTTGTATGTCTTTAATAAACAATAGATTAATAATTGTCCTATCATTTTAAGAGAAAAAGACAAATGTGTCTAAATGTAAAATCTTGCCATAAATATAGAATCAAATACTTAATAGTTATGTAACTATAAGGTCTACAACTGAAGGTAACTACACAGTTTCATTAACTATAGACAAAAGAATATAAATGTTACAATGAAAATTATGGAGGGGGTTCAGCATTTCTTGGCATTCAAGTAACAATAATAGAGCAGACAATTCAATCCATCTGTGTGTTCTATCATAATTTCATTTTGCTTCCTAATTCACTGAACATCTAAATAGACAATATACTGCTCACAGACCAATTCAGTTAATTCTTTTTGTTTTCCTAAGAATACAATCCAGACAGTGAGACAGAAATGCAAATGCCAGAACAAGGGTTTGTATTTCCATAGAAGAAAACAATATTGACTAAATAGGAGCGAATGCAACCAAGTAATAGGACAAGTAAAGCACCTACAGGCCATACAATAACCTTTAACTTCGAAATCGACCATCAAACAAATTATCAGAACAACCACAGAATTTCTTGTTCGTGGAAAAGCGTTACAATCACAGTCGCAAATCAACAATTGAAGTTCAAAGGCGTAGAATATAGATTGAAAAGAATGACAACCTATCCATATCATTAAAACTCAGGTAGATCAAAACCAATATTCTTTCCTAGAAGTTTTCTTCAAATTACAAAAGGAAATGTATGAGAATATACAGTAGAATTCCAAAATAAAGCACGGATAGTCATATAAGCCAACGGTTGACAAACCCTAGGTGAGGGTTTTGAGAACTGTTTCCATACATAGAAAGTTACAACCAACAATCACCAAAATGAGAAAGCCTGAAGACAACAAAACGACCAAAACCCTAGCTATAATTGAAAGCCACATCGACTAAGCATCAAGGGGAGACAAACCTTCATACTCATTGGCCTGTTCTAAAGACAAGAAAAAGACTGAAGACTAATTACGTTCGTGAATCCTACCAGGCAAAGACTGACGTGTTTGTTCCAAGTATAACCAACCACAAACCCAAACACCTGCAGAGGAGCCAACACATAGTTGTTAGCATAAATTGACGGAGGAAAACAAAACCACGGTGCATGAAAGCAAATATACGGAAGATACATTCACCATACCTGAAGGATTTGCAGTGAGAACAGAGAACGCGTCTTTAGCCCACGAATTCCAACCAATGGCTGAGACAAAGGAGCAGTCACGTTAGAAACAGAGGAATGAAAGTGGCAAATTGAATCAAGGATAGAGGAGGCTACCTGCATTGAAGCTGAAGACCGAAGAACACCATTGTTTCAAGCCCTGAATGCATGCCAAACACTGAGTTTCACAAACAAGACAACATCATACCAGACCACGAGCTCGACGAACAAATATCGGTTGAGACAATAGCAGAAAAGGCACAGAACATTACTTACACAGGCGGCAGTAGAATCATTCTCGGTTGCCCAACGAACCAGGGCCAGCAACTATCCACACAAGCATAAGAAAACCAAGCACGAGAGTCACATTGTTGGACCAGCAAACAAACCAGAAGGCGCGCCCAGAAGTTGCAGCGCAACTGCATACCAAAGTAGCAGAACCATACCAGAAAAAACCCTTGTCGTACACAAGTAAAATGACTGAATGAGCGAAAGAGGAGGAGTTTTGGTGAAACAAGGAGCGGGAAACACGACCCAAGGTTAGTACACAACATTGATTGCAAACATAAATGCCACCTATCACTTTCCAAAAATATCTGAGGGCATTGGTGATCACAAATTAATCCACAGTTAAATCACATTACAATCATTTAATTTTTGACAGTCTGAACAGTGTTGGGCTCGTCCCATCAATTTACTCAGCACATTTATTTGTGATTCCATCTGCTATACAATCTAATGCCAAAGCTATAATAACAAGTTTCCTATGGTCTGGATTGGATGGGGACTCTTCCATATGTGGAAATGGGAGACGCTAACCATTCCAAATGACTATGGAGGATGGGGTTTCTTGGATTCAAATATTTTTGGTAAGCCTTTATTGATAAAAATATATTTGGACGTATATAGATACCAATCAATTACAAAGAAAATGTTATATTTTATGGCGAAGCTTAATGAAGGCGATGTTATGGTTTTGGATGTGGGTGAAATGGGTGTTTGGTAATGGACAAAAGATCTTGATCTGAACTGATGGTATCATGGGCATTTATCAATTTTATCATTTGCTAGAATGCACACTAGAAATCATTCACTATAGAAGCTATTGTTTCCTATAGAAGGTCATTAGACAATGGCAGGATAGATGTCCTATCTAGAAAGGGGAAGTTGAACTAGGACTAGAAATACATTACGCTATGGACTGGAATGTATATATAAAATCACTAGGTATGGCAGGTCATTGTCACGTTCCATAGGGAGGTCATCTCACCTGGTGAGGGTACCTTCGAAACACTCTCTAGTTGTGGAAGATTCATATTGATTCTATTTGTATTAGGTTTATAATCTGTCGACCCCATCCTAGTACAAAAAATATGGAAAACGGAAATTTCACTCAATATCATCCTATTCGCTTGGCTGCTATGGAAGAATAAAATCCTCACTTGGTATACTCTTACCAAGTTCGGGTACTTGGGACCTGGGTGTTGACTTTTATGCAAACTAGATAATGAATCATGCAACAATCTTTTCATACATTGTCCCTTCACTAGACACATTTGGAGTGTTTCATAGGCATATCAAGTACCAGAACAATAGGTTAAAAATATAGAACTATGTTTTTCTGAATGGGCATTGGGAGGAGGCAACACAAAGGAAATTCCACTCTTCCTTTTCTGGGAGATATGGAATGTGCAAAACCAATGCATATTCAAAGGAGTAATAACTAACCCAACCTACATTTTCCACAGGATTATCTCTTGGTTCTCTTCACTTTCAAGTACTACTAACGTGATCAAATATCTTTCCTATCCTCATTGACCTCTAGATGTTCTTTTCCCTGCAAGTTTATTTGACAGAGCGGCTCAAAATGGATAATGTTGATGTGATATCTGGCTTAGAACCAATGAAACGAAACATTACAAACTCTCCTGGAATGGGGGCTGGGTATTAATACAAGGGCTGAAATTTTGGCATTATGGGGATTAATATGGTTTCCAGTAGATTACAAGTGATAATATACACACCTATGGTGACTCAAAAACCCTGATTTATCGTATCATGGGTCTCACTTATTTTGACCTCTGTCTCTTATCTAACTGGCTAGAACGCATAAAACAGATAATGGATACTCTTTCAGGAGTGCTCCACCTACCATAACGTCATATAGTATCACTTTTTGACTTGTGTCTTGCACTCTTATTTTGGACTTTTATGGATGCCTTTAAAGAGGCTTTTGAACATAATTGGAACATTTACATAATACTGACTATGTGGGTAGCATATATGAGATTAATCTCTAGCATACACTGATATTTCTCATTTTCAATATCTTTATGTATTGGATTCTATTAATTATAATACAATTATAGTGTTTTTTTTTCTTCTGAAAAAAAATGGGAAGACAACTTGGAAGAAATCAAAAACTTGCACATAACCTCAATGTTCGCATTAGCACATTATCAAAGACCAAGAGTATTATTTTCTATCTTAGCCTTGGTGATATAGTTACCATTTTCTTTAATGCAATAATACAGATAACCAACATAGATTTATGGCAACTCTAGATATACCAAGTGTTGATAGGGATCAAATATCTCTAAGGTACAAACCTCTTCTGGAGTGAACCTTGAGATATTTGATCACTCTTGACCCTTTTTAAATCCAAATTTAAGATGGATCTATGGTGATTATAAATAATATTATTTATATCTATATAAATTTCACATCTCTATATACAAAAAATATTCTCATTTTTAATTTTATGAGAACCCTAATACATATAGTTACATAGTAACATATATATGTGCTTCCCATTTTTATTTGACATGTTTTATAATTTGCAATACATCTTCGAAATCTATATAATGGATCTGAATGTATTGCAAATCAATTTTAATCACAAAAGCCTCAATTCAACAATTCTTTATAGTTTTTCTAATTTAAATTTTTTATATGATATGCATAGTATTGAGTGTGTGTTTGTGTGTGTGTGTGTGTGCGCGTTGAGAGAGAGAGAGAGAGAGAGAGAGAGAGAGAGAGAGAGAGACTATTTTAATTTGTATTATAAAATGGATTTTAATTTATAATATTATTTATATTTTATATATATTTCACATCTCTATGTATAGAAATATTCTTATTCGAATTATATGTTTATTAGTTAAATGTATTAATTTGTATATGTTTGTTAATTGTATGTTTTAAATGCCATGAATATGAATTATTATTATTTAAATTTATTTGAATGTGAGATTTTTTTTTTCACTTGAAGAAATCGTGCATGGAATAGCTCTCAACTCTATATAGTCCTCATCGAGATTGGATCACGATACCTATGGTGTTATAGTCCCAGGTTAAAAGGTCATGTAATAAAGTTGATAAAGGAAAAATAAGACCAAGGTCATGGGACATATATTCCAAGTTCAATGTTGGGAAAAACATCCTAGTGGGTGTTCATTTGCTGTATTATGGCTACGGGAAATTGACAGAGGATTTGAAAAGGAAAAATGACATTAATTGGTATTTTATTCATGAAAATAAAGGACATTAGGAGAAAAAAGAGATGAAAGTTCACAGATTTGCATGAGAAGGACATTGAGGAGAAAATGGAGGAAAATGAAGAAAATGGAGTCTCAATGATAAAAAAAGATTTTGAGGATTAGTTCATGGCTTTTTTCAGTTTAACCTTTTGTTAGTTTTGTTTTGGAGCTCTCTCCCTATTCTCTCTCTCATACTCTTGCACACTTAGAGAATTTTTGGAGAAATCTAACATTGGAGAAAGGAAGGAAAATGAATGAGAAGAAAGAATAGGGAAGCAAGGGTCAAGCAAGGAAGAGTTGAATCAAGTTGCTTCCGCAAGATTGCTTGCAAGTATCGAGTTGCATGTGTGATTTCCTTGCTAGTTTGGACATGCATGGTACATGCATGTGTGTATTTGGTTCTCTTGTTGTCATTGGCATGGGATTTTACAAGTGCAACCGTCGTTTTAGCTTTGCCTTTCCATTGCCAAATATCCATGGTGTGATGGGTTCTTTCATTTGGTTGAGCATTGGATTCCTAGATGGTTTTGGAACTAGATGAGGTGATCTAAGGAAAATTCCCAAGGGCCTAGGAATCCCTTAACTAGTAATGGTGGGATTATGGTAAAGCTTGAGAGTGGAGACACGCAAATTCCTCAAGGTATTGGTGATGAAATCTAGAGGCATCCAAGCTTGTTTAGGGCCTAGTTATCTCTTAATCGGTTTTGGTGGGATTGTGGTAAGTCTTGGTAGTGTATGTTTCTTTCTTTGGACCTAGGAATCCCTTATTCGGAAATGGCAATATTGCAGTAAATCTTGGTTGTGTAGGTGCTTGTTTTGGTCCTAGGATTCCCTTGACCCATTTTGGTAGGATTGCAGTAAACCTAAGGAAGTCCTAGTTGTTTTGTCTTGAGTCCCACATTCATGCTTGGAATATGGCACGAAGGTGATTGGCTGAAAGAATGATTTGGTTCAACCCAATCAATGCTTAGGTTGTACATGGAAGTCCCTAACTTGGTGGGATTTGAATATGTTAAGAAGAGTTATTTTCTTCTTGTATTTCATGAGTATTTACTTGTCCTTATGTGGCTTTGATGGCTGATCTATCATTGTTATTATTCTGGTTATGTGCTAGTTAGAACTATGGTTTTATGACAGATTCTAGTTATGGATCTTATCATGTTTTTATTCATAAATGAATGGTTGTTTAATGCATGACCTGATAGATTTTATTATGGTTATTGTGAGAGGGAATTATACCTTCTTGACAATTCTTAGATAAGTATGATACCCTTATGTTAATATATGCATTCATGACATATAGATTACATGTTGACAATGTGTTTGACGAAATATTTATCATGGTTAGACTTGGTTAGGTCAAGTCCTTGATTACGTTTTGTGTTAGAGGATTTTCCCTTGTGTCATTTATTATTTTGGAAAGTCTCATAAAGTTCTGGGCAGTGATATGGAGTTTATCCCTGAAACGATAGCACAGATCTTGCGGTTGCAGGCTCGGAACTAAGAAATTGGTATTGCAATTGCTACCATTTAGGCTTATGCATGCAACTAGAGGCCTACTGTCACATGGATGCATGCGACTGGTAGTCTAGGTTAGTGAAAAAACATACTAGCTCAGGGTTTGGGCACCTGGAGTGGTTGTTTAGCTCCTAGGGGTCATGTAGCTCCTAGGGAAGGTCAGTAAGATTTCATTTTGTTGATTCCACTTCCTTAACTGTACTTAGGAGGTTGAATCATATCATAATAAATATTCATCACTTATTTAGCCTAGTCGAACGGTGAACTTGGGTAAGTGTGGGAGGAGGTGGTTACATGTGGGGACAAAGCTTCCCCATCTAACTTTTGGACCACATCCATGGGAATAAATGTGATATTCTTGTTATAATTTTTTTAAGAAAAAATTGTTCATAATTGTATTAATAGAAACAAAATTAGAATGTAATAAATTGAATTGAATCAATTTATGGTTTATATTACTTTTTCAATTGAGTCAACATTATGTTTTATCATTATTATTATTGATCAAACATGTAATTTTACAAACACTACAACATCTCCCCCACATTAGTTGTTTCTTAACTCATCATCATAATTGGAGGAGACGTTGATTAAAGGAGGTGGATTCCTATATTATAATAGAATCATTAAACATTAAATCTTCTACTCTAGGGAAAAAGTTAGAAACAATCTTGAATTAAAATATAGTTAGCTTTACATACTCATTATTTTGAAAGTACTGAGTGCCACTAAATCAAGTCTCATTGATTTTTAATCAAGCTTTTCACAAATATTCCCTAAAAAATTGACTTTGTACTAATGCCAATCTTGATGGCATAAATCATTGTAAAACATAGACTCTTCCATAATTTCTTTGAAGAGGAAAAAGTCACCAAAAAGTTAAAGGAATGTCAAAAAGAAAATCAAGATGGCCAATGCCATAAGGATCAAATACTTTTGTTAGAGAACTATGAGTATTTTCATGGGGTACTCTTCATACTCTAAAAAATGTTGAGTATTTCTAGCCTCATCAAATTAAGATGCCTTATGGTCATGACTATCCACCAAGAGATCATTCTTATACTTCCCATTTTCAAGTTCATATTCATGGTAGAATTTTAAATTAATTATGATTGAATAAATCATATGTCATATCTTCCAACTAAAAAATGGAAATTATTACATGTTAATATAAAGTTATTTTCATGTTATGAAAATATCTCAATCTATATGATCATCGAAAAAAATAAGGTAAATTATTTACATATTGATTGTTTTGATTTCCCTTTCATAAATCACATCCTTAATTAAAACATAATATTCCAAATTATGGAAAAGGAGACTTCTAAGATTAGGTTTTATGATATCTATGGTGATCCGTAGTAGTGATGGTATCATGGGTAGAAAATTTATCGGTTTCGTAGTAGTGATGGTATCATGGGTAGAAAATTTATCGGTTTTATCCTACTCCAAAGGTGAGTCATGGAAAAGAGAGACATCAGATACAAATTCACTTACAAATTCCTATTTAAGACGTAAACCAAGTTGATGGGTCTTGTTAGCGCTTGATATTTCACCTCAGGCTGAGAAAGGCAAACCTTCAAGGCAACATCAAACCATTTCACCTCGTAGCTAGCCCTACGGGGTATGAGAAGGCTCTCTCCGGTCAATCTCGTTAAATTTTCAATGGGAAGAGATGAC